>PVJC01002243.1:8684-81708 GCA_004026665.1 Murina feae | reverse complement strand
GTTCTGGGGTGCGGGGTGGCCGGATCCCCGCGGCCCCGCCTCCCGCCGCCTCAGGAGCGTTCCGGGGCGCGGGGACAAGCCAGCAGGACCCCTCGGCCCCGTGCCTCGGAGCGTTCCAGGGCGCGGGGGCGAGACGGTTGGATCCCCGCAGCCCTGCCGCTGCAGCCTCGACTTACTGGGCGGGAGCCTTCCGGGGCGCACGGGGAACAGGCGGCCGGACCCCCGCGGCCCCGCCCGGGAGGCCATGGGGCGGCCAGCGCCACCCCACCCGGGGACTAGGCAGCTGGACCCCTGCGCCTCCCACCCGGAAGGCCATGGGGCGACCAGTGCCTCCCCACCCAGGGACCAGGCAGCTGGACCCCTGCGGCCCCCACCCGGAAGGCCATGGGGCAACCAGCGCCTCCCCACCCATGGCTTCCCAGGCGGGAGCCTTCCAGGGCGCGGGGAACAGGTGGCCAGACCCCGCGGCCCCCACCCGGGAGGCCATGGGGTGGACAGTGCCACCCAACCATCAGCTTCCCAGGCGGGTGGCCCGTAGGGTCAGTGGGAGCTGCGGCCGGCCTGAAAACTGCCCTCAGCCCCTCGCCCAGGCTTGCCACACCCCCTGGGGTGAGGGTCTCCACTGGGGAGCTTGGCCAGCTTGCAAACAGACATTGGCCCCTCACCCAGGCTGGCCAGGCACACCAGCAGGTGGACATCCCCAGAAGGATCCCAGACCGGGAGAGGGCACAGGCCGGGCTGAGGGACAAACCCCCCCCCCCGCCTCCCAGTGCACAAATTTTTGTGCACCGGGCCCCTAGTTATAAATATATTTTAAAGAACTAAGAAAAGATCCTGGGAGGGAGTGAATAAATACAAACTCTCAGCAGAGAAATTAAAACTATTTGAAAATCAAGTCAAAATTCTAGAGCTAAAATGTACAATAACTGAAACAAAAATGTAAAAATTCACCAGATGGGATCAATAGTAAATGTGAGATAACAGAAAAAGAAGAAGAAGAAAAATCAGTAAATCAGTAGAAATTAACCAGGTTGAAAACCATAGAAAACAACATGGGGGGGGGGGGAATCAATAGACTCTCCAAAATCTGCAAGACAATATCAGTATCAAGCATTCCAACATACATTTAATTGCAGCCCTAGAAGGAGAGAAAAGAGAGAAATGGGAAGAAAAATATCTGAAGTATAATGACCAAAATATTCCCAAATTTGGTGGAAAACATTGACTGACAGATCCAAGAAACTAAGAACAAAGAGAATCAGACCAAGCTACATCTGGTCAAACTGCTGAAAGACTAAGACAGAAAAAAATATTGAAAGCAGAAAGAGAGACACATCCCATATAGAGGAACAGTGATATGATAAGCAGCTGAGTTCTCACCAAAAATAATGGAAGCTGGCAGACATTAGAATGACATATTCAAAGTGGTGAAAGAAAAAAAATTGTCAACCAAGGATTCGCTATATGACAAAACTAGCCTTCAAAATAAGGATAAAATAAAGACATTCACAGGTAAATAAAAACAAAGCCAATTTGTCATTGTCAGATTGGCATTACCATAAAAACTAAAGGAAACCTGAATAAACACTGTAAATTAAAGAGAAGCCCTAACCGGTTTGGCTCAGTGGATAGAGCATTGGGCCTGCGGACTCAGGGGTCCCAGGTTCAATTCCGGTCAAGGGCATGTACCTTGGTTGCAGGCACATCCCCAGTGGGGAACGTGCAGGAGGCAGCTGATTGATGTTTCTCTTTCATTGATGTTTCTAACTCTCTATCCCTCTCTCTTCCTCTCTGTGAAAAATCAATAAAATATATTTAAAAATAAATAAATAAAATAAAGAGAAATGATAACTGATAGCAATCCAGAGCCACATGTTAGAAATAGAGAGCACTGAAAGTGGTAGTTATGTGGTCTATTTTTTTGTTTTCTATTTTTTAATTTAATTTATTTAAAATATATCTGACCATTTAAAGCATGGTCAGGGAATGTCTGGCCCATGGCTCATATAAGGCCCTCAGAATCATTTGGTCTGCCCCTGCCAAGGCCTGAGGGGTGAGGTGAATTAATTAAATGTTTGACCAAATATAGCAGGCAAATTTTAAGTTGATAATCTTGTGTGACCTGAAAATGATGTTATAAATATTCATACGGCCCTTGGCAGAAAAAAGGTTCCCCACCCCTGATTTAAAGTCAAAATATAACACTGTATTGCTGGATTTATAATATGCATAGATGCAGTATATATTACAATAATACCACAGGGAAGATGAATAATTGAACTGTGCTGGTGCAAAGTTGGTGGAAATTAGTCATTACTAACTTGAATTTGATAAAGTAAAGATGTATATTATAATGCCTAAAGCAATCTCTAAAAACTTACCAAAATATCCAAGAAGAAAATTAAAATCATATATTTAAAAAGATTGTTTTACAAAAGAAGGAATTATAGAAAGAACTGAGGAATGGCAAAGAACTACATAAGTAAAAAATTTTAAGGAAAAAAAAATCTCATAGGCACAGACAACAGCATAGTGATTACCAGAGGGAAAGTGGGTGGTAAGATAGAAGTGGGTAAAGGGGGAATAAATGGTGATGGAAGGAGATTTGATTTGGGGAGGTGAACACACAATACAATATACAGATGATATTATTATAGAATTGTACACCTGAAACCTATATGATTTTATTAGCCAGTGTCACCCCAGTAAATTCAATAAAAGTTTAAAAAAATGAACAGCAAAATTGCAGACCAACTCTAACCAAGTCAATAACACATTAAATATAAATGGACTAAACCTTCTATCAAAAGGCAGAGATACTTTAGATTGTACTAAAAAGCAATATTCAGCTATTTGCTTTGTACAAGAAAGTAAAAGGATATGTCACACAAATGGAAGTATGAGAAAGCTGGATTGGCCATATTAATAACAAAAAAATTGGCTTTAAAACATGAGTTGTCACTGTAGACAAAGAGAAACATTTCACAATGTTAAAAGGTCAAATGGCATAAAGATTTATAAATGTATCTGCATGTGATAACAATACCCTCCAATACATGAAGATTTTAATACTCCTCTCCTTAGTAATGTACAGACAAGCTAGTCAGAAAATCAGGAAAGACACAGAACACCTGAACAGCACAATCAAGACACTTGATCTATTTGACATTTATAAAATTGCAACATTTAAAATAATGTATACATGGAACCTTCACCAGAGGAGATTGAGATCGGGTCAAAAATAAGTCTCAATACACTTGAAAGGATTGAAATAATACAGATTATGTTGTTTAAATATAAAAGAATCTAATCTAATAAAAGAGTAATATGCAAATTAACCATCACTCCAAGACACCTAAGCCACACCCACCAGCCAAGCCACGCCTCCCAGCCAATCAGAGCGGCTGTATGCAAATTAACCCAGCCAAGATGGAGGCCGGCAGCCACAGAGCTAGAGCAAACAGGAGGCTTCCATTGCAACTGCCTGACTAGGCCAGTGGGCCTCTGGCTCAAGCAACAATGTTTTAATTATAGGAGCCATGGAGCTGAAGCAAACAGGAGGCTTCCGTTGCCTGCCTAGGCCTCCGCTCAAGGTAACAAAGTTTCAATTATAGAAGATAAATAAACCCAGAAGCCTGATTCCAGCCAGCCTCGCTGGGACGTTGGGTCAATGGGAGCTGTGGGCAACCTGAAAATGGCCCTCAACCCTCACCCAGCCTGGCCACACCCCCATGGGGTGAGGGTCTCCACTGGGGGGGCTTGGCCAGCCTGCAAACAGCCATCAGCCCCTTATCCAGGCTGGCCAGGCATACCAGCAGGTGGACATCCCCCGAGGGGTCCCAGATTGCAAGAGGGCACAGGCTGGGCTGAGGGACCCTCCCGAGTGCACAAATTTGTGTGCACCAGGCCCCTAGTTATATATAAAAGTAATAACAGGAAGACATATGGGAAATCCCCCAAAGTATGTGGACATTAAACAATATATTTTTTAATGACTCATGGTCAAAAGAAGAAATTGCATGGGAAATTAGGAAAAAATATTGACCTTAATAAAATAAAAACACAGTACCGCATTTTCCAGTGTATAAGACAACTTTTTAACCCAGGAACATCTTCTCAAAAGTCTAGACAAAACTGCTGAAATGGTAGAGGGAGAAAGTAGAGGAGGCAGTTGGGTCACTTCTCTCACTAGCCTTCTCATTATTTGAGAAGATTTTTGAGATTTTCCTGGATTAAAAAGTCGTTTTATATGCCGGAAAATACGGTATAACAAAATTTTGTTAAAACAGAGCTTAATGGGAAGTTTACACCTTTAAATGCTTATATTAGAAAAGAAAGAAATGTATAAAAACGGTTATCTATGTTTCCACCCTAACAGCCATGGAAGAACAAGCCTCATGGATTAGAAAGGACAGTGACCTGAGGTCACACAGGGCTCAGCACGGGCCTGTTCCCCTCAGTCCGGCTGGGAAACCGCTCGGTGCATGGGGCTCCGCGGAGAGTTTTCAGGAGGGTCTTGACCTAACAGCAATGCTGCTCTGGTCCCATCTGACAAACCTTAGAGGCAAGACCCAAAGGGACCAAAGTGTTTCCAAGTAGCTTACCTGTGTCCCAGGGGAAAAGCTCAAGAATATCTATAGAAATATACAACATTTCGCATCCAACAAGGAAAAACTCACACGTCAGGCATTCAGTGAACAACGACCAGGCATGCAAAGAGGCAGGAAAGCACCACCCACCACGAGGAGAAAAATCATCCAATTGAAACTGGTCCAGAATGGGCACCGATGTTAGAACCAGCAGGTGATGACACTGAGACATACGGCATAACTGCGTTACATCTGTTCAAAAGCTACAAGAAAGGCCGGACATGATAAGTAGAGATCGAATGACCTAAAGAAGACCAAATCAAAGCTTAAGAGATGAAAACGATAATGGGATATACAGAGGGACACGGGAAAGGTCTGGGGTGATGGATGTGTTCATTACCTTGATGGGGTGTTTCCCAGGGGTGCATCGAAATATTATATATTTTTTCACTAAAATTGTATCCCTTAAATATGTATAGTTTACTGTATATTGATTATGCATTACTAAAGCTATTGTAAAATAAATATAAATACAAGAAAAAGGACAATACGCAATATTATAAACAACGTTATGCCAATAAATTTGAAAACAGACAAAATGGACAACTTTATCAAAAGATGAAAACTGACTCAAGAAGAAATTGAATTGGTAATGACAGGTCTTCTCACAAAGAAAAGGCTGGGCCCAGATGATGTCACTGGTGAATCCCCTCAGATATCTAAGGAAGAAATACTAATTCTATGGCAACTGAGAAAATCCAGGAGGAAGCAGCATTTCCCAATTTCCTCTATGAAGCTAATATTATCTTGATGGCAAATCCAACAAAGAAATCACAGGAAGAAAAAAAAAACAACTACAGATCAATATTCTTCATACACATGGGTACGAAATTCTTTAACAAGTATTAACACATCAAACCAGCAGTGTATACAAAGGATGATACATCATTGCCATGTGAAGTTCCTCCCAGCAAAAACCCATGAACATACAGGATGCCTGCCCTCACCGTTTCTACTCAACATTGCTGAGATTATAAAACAAAACCTAACCCCTGAGGATGTAGAGACACTGGTACCCTCTGCACTGCTGGGGGAAATGCGCAATGGTCCAGCCACTTTGTAAAACGGCTTGAGGGACTTCTTTTTTAAAAAAAATATATTTTATTGATTTTTTACAGAGAGGAAGGGAGAGGGACAGAGAGTTAGAAACATCGATGAGAGAGAAACACCGATCAGCTGCCTCCTGCACACTCCCCACTGGGGATGTGCCCGCAGCCAAGGTACATGTCCCTGACCGGAATCGAACCTGGGACCCTTCAGTCTGCAGGCCGAAGCTCTAGCCACTGAGCCACACCAGTTAGGGCTTGACGGGCTTCTTAAAAAGCACTTTTACCTTCTGACCTAGAAATTCTAGTCCTAAATAATTCCATACTTACGCAAACTGAAAACAGGTGTTCACCCTGAGATTTGTATGCCAGTGGCCACAGCATTATTCATAATATCCTGAAAACAACGGATCCAACGCAAATGTCCTTCAACAGGGGAAGGTCGAACATGCTATATGATGGAACGCCAGTCACTGAGAGAAAGCAGCCGATGCTGGTGCATGCTACCAAGTGGGTGAACCTCAGCAGCCTGATCCTACCTCTGTGCAGTTCTAGGAAAAGCAAAACCACTGTGACAGAAGTCACATCAGTGGCTGCCGGGGACTGGAGACAGACCACAAAGGCACACGAGGAAATTCGGGGGGTGCTGCGAGTGCGTTAAACCTTGATTGTGGGTGTGGATGCACCGCTGTATTAATTTTCCAAGTTCACTGGACCGTGTGCCTTCAATGGGTGAATTCTTCGGACTGTGAAGTACACCTCAGCAAAGCCATGAAAACAAGGCCGACAAAAACGTGTCGTGGAGTAAAGAACCGTGGAGCAAGGAGGGATGCTCTGACCCACTTCACATCTGGCTTGGCATCCGCGTGCCACAAGCCTCCAACCTCCCGGGCAAGGCCAGCTGAGATGGTGCGCTCACCGCCGTGGAGACGCGCCTGGTCCGAGGGGGCAGGGAGGCACGTGACCCCATCATCGCAGAACAATGTGGCAGGACTCACCAGAGTCCCAGGTCTATGGCCAAACCGGGAGCCTTCCCAGGAAACGAGGTGCCCCTTGGAGCTGAGGCCATGGCACTTGACTTTCTGGCATGCTCTTCCTCCTCTTCCCGCCCATCCAAGTGCCAGGTGGTTGTCATCTCTGTTTTAATTAAAGCGAATTAAATCGAATCTGGCCTACAGAGTTCCTGATACCTCCTGGAATAATTGGAGTCTCCGGGGTGTTGCAAAAACTGGGTTGGGCCTCTCCCTTCCAAACTCTGAGGGTGGCCGCTGATCCATCTCAGTAGGTGAGGGGCAGGGTGGGCGGCAGGAGGGAGATGTGGCAGGGAGAGCCGCCTGGGCCCTGGGGTGGCCAGGGAACTGTCCAGAGTCCTGTGGGACCAGGGCATTGTTAGCCATGACCTTGGGGTGTCACGGATGTCTGGGGTGCAAACTGCTGTCTGCAAGGGCAGGGCACGGTCCTGGGGAGTGGCATGGCTCCATTCGTGCGTCTAATTGTCTCAGGGAGCTGCTTTGTCCCACCTGCAGGGCCACCTCTGGAGGGCAGAGCGCAGCTCCGCGTCACAGGAGGGAGGGGTGCTGACTGCGAGTCTGCTGTGCCCTGTGGGGCATGAGAGCACCCAGTCCTTATGTGGCCGGCGTTCGGTACCTTGTTTTAGAACAAGGAAACTGATCCCGAGTGGTGACCCGACAGCCGCAGAACAGGGATTCGGGGCACAGTGCATCCTGCCCGAGTCCCAGCAGCACATCCAGTTCTGGCTCAAGCGCTGAGGGGTTCGGACGTCCAGGTGGAGAGAGGACCTGCTGGGCCTGCGCCCAGGAGGGGGCAGCAGGTAGGGGCTGTGGTGGAGCCCCCTTGGCGCCCTGCTCAGTTATCCTGGTGCTGGGGGAGGCATGGCCACCTTGGTCATGACTAAGGCTGGAAAGATGTGCCGGAAGCTGGATCCAGTGACTAAGAGGAAGGAAGGGGTGTCTTCGCCTTCCCACCCTGCCCGCTCGTCCTGTCCCAATCCCTTTACTGGTTTGACAGAATTGAGGGGAGCCGGTCGGGAGGGGCGTGGGCCGTAAGCTGGCTGAGCAGGCGCTGGCCCTGATTGCAACAGCCTCCCGGCCTCCCGGCCTCCTGTCCGGCCCACGTGAGCCTGTCCCAGCCCGTCACCACTTCCCGGACCTCTGGAGGGTTCCCCATCCCCCAGGAGGAAGCCCAGCCCGCAGCCACTGCCCTGCTCTCCAGGTTCACCCCCACAAATCGTCACTTCGCAACCTTGTGTCCCCCAAAGCGCCTCTCTGAGCCGCATCTCACCTGGCTTTGGCCGAGCAGGTCCCCGGCCCCCAACATTCTGCTCCTGTCTTCCACGTGTTGAAGTTCAACTCTTAAAATCCTCAAAAAGCCCCCTTTCAAAAAGTCACCGAACTACCCCCGGTCACCTCGATCCGGGCGACGCTGGCCTCGGTGGCTGGTTGTGAAGTGCCTTTCTAGTGGCCTGTCTGCTCCTGGGGATGGTAGGAGACCCCAAGCTACGTCATCCTTGGGGCGCCCTTCACCCTCCCAGCAATGCCGGGGCTTCCACTCCGCCACCCGCAGCCTTGACGGACCCCCAGGCGCCCGTGGCACCTGGGCCACAGCATCGTGGTGACTTGTCCTGGGTCTGTCTCCCCACTGATGGGGGGTGGGGGGGGAGGGGCTGGCACACGGAAGGTTGCCAGGAAAAGTCTGGAGACGGAAGAGGCAGGAGTGGGGAGAAGAGGCCAGCATAGCACATGGCCCCTGGGTGAGTTACTGGGTGGTGGGCACCTGTTTGCTAAGGGGAAATTCACTACCTTCCCGAAAAGGAACAAGGCTGCTGTTTTTATTATAATACCAATAATACATGCTAATGTTCTCTCTCTCTCTCTCTCTCTCTCTCTCTCTCTCTCTCTCTCTCTCTCTTTTTCTAAATCAAAGGTTGGCAAATTTTCTCTGTAAAGGCCCTAAATAATTCAGGCTCTGTGGCTCGCATCTGCTGTCTATGGCATATGGTCCCGTTTGTTTGTTTTTCATACCCTTTAAAAATGCAAAAGCCGTTCCTCGCTCACGTACAAAAACAGGCCGCCGGTTGCCAACCCGCCTTCTAGGCGCTCCACGAAGATACAGGTAAGAAAGGGGAACCCCCTGCAAACCCTCCACCGGACTCACCCCCATCAAGATGGCGATGCGTTTCTTTATAGACCCTTCCTGGTCACGTGAATTATGTATATTTTGCCAAAATAAAAGTACATTCTCCCTACTGTCTGGTGACTGGCTTTTTTCATTTAACAAAATAATGGGGCCCTCGCTCCAGGCCTGGGACATGTGTTTCCGGGGCCTGCGGCTGCACTGGAGGTTTCTGGGCTGTGTTTACTGAGGGCAGATGAGCTACAGCCTCCAAGTCCTCATTCAGGCTATTCAAAAAGACGGGGTGCCGGCGCCCCTCCCACGGCAGGCACGCAGGGCAGGGCGCTCCTTGCTGATGGTCCTATCTGTGTTTATTTTCACCCACTTCTGTCCAGCGGGGCCTGGGAGAAGCGCAGGGTGTGATGGAGCCCAGAACCTGCGTCTGCTTGAGCCCCTCTGACGGGAACTGGTGCGGGCGATGCGGCTGCTTTCAGCCTCGGAGCTCGTGGCGAGCTCTTCGGCCTGGCGACACGACCCGGCCGGTCATCAGGCCTTTGTCCTGCACTGGGGCAGCCACTCCTCCCGGAGCCTCGGCTCCTCACTCTCCAGGTGGCTGTTGAATGTGCCGGCAAACATGGCCTCAGAGGTTGGTAGACAGGAGTCCCCCTACAGTCTAGGGAACCCCAATAATTGTAGGGGGGCGAGGCAGGGGCTTTGGTCTTAACTATCATACACAATCACACATACAGGCCGCGTGCCACCTCCCCTAGGTTTCACATCTGCCCAGTGAGGAGAGCCCTACTTTGCAGGGAAGGGACATGAAGCAGAGAGCGGTCGAGTGATTAGCCCAAAGTCACACAGAAGGGGCCATGGGAAACCCCAGACCTGCATGTCAGAAGCCTGCGCTCTGTCCCGGGGTGGGGCAGGGGGCGGAAAGGGGGGTAAACCCACGGGAGGGGACGGCTGCGGTGACGTGAGACAGCCCGGGGCCGAGTGTGAAGTGTGGAGACTAGCCCCGGTGCCCTCCCATGTCCTGGAAGTGGGAGAGGCTGGGGAGCCCTCAGCCTGTCTACAGGGGCAAGAGGGAGAGCAGACAAGAGGACAGACCTGAACACACCTTGGGTGGCGACACGTAAGGCGTGACACGTGGGATGGGCTGACCCACTGGGGACATCGTGGAGAGGGACATCGAGGCCAGAAGTTAGGAAAGGGCAGTCTGCTAAGAATGGCACCTGCTGCGCCAGGGACCAGGGGCCCTGAGCTTCCGAAACCCACCCCCTCCTCTCGGTCCCCTGCCCTGCCCTGGTCCAGAGCCTCTGCCGGCCTCCCGAGACGAATGAGATAGCTGCCTGTCTCTACCCTCTGACCATCCTCCCACCTGCCACCAGCATCTGCCCTCATGCTGACCCTGGTCGCGTCACTCTCCTGCTCAAAGCCTTCTGTGGTCCCCACTCTCCTGATGTGAGTTGCCTGGTGCGGCACAGAGGTCTTTACTGCCCGGACGCTGCCTCCTTCTCCCTCATCACCTCCTGAGCTCATCACGTTCTTGTTTCCTTACGTGTGTCTCTGAGCCTTTGCACATTTAGTTCCACCTGACTGGTGCTGTTCCCGCTGACTGCTATGCTTCCTCCCCCTTTCTGGCAACTTCCAGTACATCCTTCAAGAAGACATTTCCAGCATCACCTTCGCTGACCTGCAGGGCAGTCGGGGCTCCCCACTCAGGGCACCCCGTGGCCGTGCACAGAGTCCATGCATGGGAACGTCATGTGCACACCTGGCCCGGCCCAGCAGGCCCTGGGTCCTCCCAGCTCCATACCCTGCAGCCCACACAGGGGCCTGGCCCAGCAGCTGCCTTCAGCCAGCAGTGGCTGCGTTAAGAACCAGATGGAATCGGGGGGCAGCAGGTGGACTCGGGGCTGACTCTGCTCACCAAGCACCTGCCCGGGGTCCCGGCCCACATGACGGCCGGGTGGAGCTGGGGTGCCAGTGGGAACCCAGCAGGCCAGGCAAGAAAGTGCTTGTCTGAGAACCAAGCCAAGGGGTGACTTCACCGTTGACTCAGCCTCGCAAACACGAAGGTGGGGGCCGCCCTCCCAGGGAGGGGCGGTGCCTGGGACGATTTAACAGGCAAGGTGCACGCTTGAGGGCCAGCAGGCAAGGTGATGAGTCAGGGGAGGGCCAACGCCTTGCCCTAAAAAGGAGAACAGCTTCCCTCGCCCAGGTCCCTGCTGATCGCATCACACTCATTAACAGAAAAGGAAAAACCAGGAGGCAGAAGGCCCAAAGCCCGTAGCTGGCGCCTTTTTCCTGGAGCTGATTAATGAGCATCAGAACGAATGGTGACAGCATCCTTGGTTTGCGCCAAAAAGCGAGAGCCCCAGGTGTGGGGCAGGTGTGGGGCAGGTGTGGGCCCGAACCCAGCTCATGCATCCTACAACCAAGGACACTGCTCAGCCTCTGGTGCATCCCCTCGTCCTCCACTGTCACGCCCCAAACGCGCCTGCTCCCTGAACCAGTCGGAGTGGGGGGCACTGTGAAGGCTCTGACACCTCTGCGGTTTTGGCTTTCCCACCAAAACACCTGAACACGGGGCTGACGTGGCTGCTCTGACCGCGGTGTTCTAGGCCCTGGTGGCTGCTTCCGAAACTGGACTCTGAGCAAAGTCCCAGCAGACCGGGGAGGCGGGTCCTGGTGACCCCAAGTTGCAGGTGAGCAACCTGAGGCGGAGGCCGAGGAGGAGACTCAGGGCCACATCGCCAGTGAGTGGTGGTGCAGGACGAGGCCGCTTTGGGACAAAGGGGCACCATCGTGTGTCACTCCCAGGAGCGGCTGCTCCCCTGAGCCCTCCCAGGGCCCGAGGTGAGGACATGAGGTCGGCAGGTGACAGTTGGGTTCCGACGGAGCTGGGAGGCCATCAGGGTCTGTGCCCCTAGAGTCACACTGGGAACCTGGGGGCCACCCTGCCTCTTGCCAGAGGGTTCCATGCGGACAGCCAGTCCCCCAAGGCAGCTGCTCTGGCCCCAGGAGCGAGCCGGGCACAGCGTCCGTTAATGTCCACCCGCTGAACTGACCAGGGGGCCTTTACACTCGGCCAGGGTGCTGGGTAAGGTGAGTCCCTGAACAGATATCGAAGTGCTCACCCCCGTATCCCCGAGTATAACCTTCTCTGCTCACGTCTTGCAGAGGTCATAAGAAAGGCGAGGTCCCTGGGATGGCCCTAATTTAGCGTGACCAGGTCCTTCTAACAGAGGTAATGCGGACACGCAGACAGACTCGCTCCGAGGAGAGACGGTGTGAAGACACAGGAGTTGGCCTGTGACCACCAGGGGCTGCCCGCAAACCAAGAGAGGCGTGGAGAGGCATGGGGCGGCTCCCGCAGGCCCCGGCAGCAGCTGGCCAGAGCATCCTAGATAAATAATCACAACAACTCCCAGCCACCGTGTGGCTCAGTGGCTGAGTGTTGACCTATGAACCCAGAGGTTGCGGTTCGATTCCCGAACAGGGCCCATGCCCAGGCTGTGGGCTCGATCCCCCGTGTGGGGCGTGCAGGAGGCAGCCGGTCATTGATTCTCTCTCATCACTGATGTTTCTATCTCTCTCTCCCTCTCCCTTCTTCTCTGAAAAAAGGAGAAAGAAGTAAAGGCTGGGGTAACGGAGGCTCACAGATAATCCCAGAGTGGCCTCGAGCTCTGTATGTCAGAGTCCAGCAGCTTTCACCACGTGGGCTGTGAGAATTCCCTCTCGTCTCGCCTGCACCTGGTGGCCTGGTACAGTGGTGCCAGGAGGAGGGAGGATGACCTGGTGGTGGTGGCAGCTTGAGAACCAGCCCACCAGCTCTGCTGTCCCCTGGCCCAGACTGTCTCCCCCACACACACCCAGCCCATGCCCCCACGCCCCCCTGAGGACTGCAACAGGCATTGCCTCCTGGGAGACGCCTGCCCTGATGTGCTATCGCCCGCCCCCTCCCTGTCCCGTTCTATTCCTTTACTGAACACATTTTCCTGGATTATCCATTTACCCCTCTTTCTTTCTGACCAGATGCAGCGTTCCTTCCAGCCAGAGCCTTTCTGAGGCGGTGACTGGCCTCTGCCTGCATGGGACGGGCACGGAGCAGGAAGCGGTACTGGGTCCTTCAGGGACAGGACCGTCTAAGGCGGTGGGGGCACTAGGCCATCACCGTTGAGCTAATGAGCATGCGCAGGCATTGCGTACACGGATGAGTAAAGGAACGAAAGGATTCACGAAGTCGAGAGAGATCTCAGGTTCCAGTGGAGACACAAGCCCAAACCCATTCTGGGGGTGGTGAGAGCTTGCAGGGCGGGAGTGCAGGCAGGCGACCTCTGCCCTCGTCCCTTCATCAGAAGCTCAGCGCATTGAAGTGGATGCAGGCCCCCCACCTGGGGAGCAGCAGCCATTGGATCATCGCCCCTGCTCTTTGGGGCCAGTTCCTGGCGTGGGCCCCACGCAGGCCCCAGGAGGAGGAGCTGTGCCCAGCCCTGCACGAGCTCAGGCAGCCAGGAACGAGGCAGCCTGGGCGGCGCGCCTGCAACAAGTTCCAGTGAATCTCAAGAAATTACAGTAACCCCGAGGGGCTGGGCAGGGCCATGCGGGGACACCCAGGGCGACTTTGCATGGCACCATGAGACCAGGCAGGTTGCTGCATTATCGAGGTCGCGTGGGAATGCTGGAAGGAGCACTGGGTCCCCCGCCCCCACCCCTTCCCAAGGCCATGGCTGTGGTATTTGGATGCCTCTCCTTCCAGCTCCTTCTAGGTGTAGTTCTCTGCACAGGGGAGGGGAGAGGGAAGGGGCCCCCGTGAAGGAGGAGGCCGCCCCCCATGTTCTTGGGCCCCACCGAGAAGCAGGGTTGTGGCCCTTGCCTCACTCGCTGGCTGCAGAGCTGCACTGGTCTCTGACATCTCGATGGGCCAGCAGAACCTGCACGGGTGTGTGTGATCCTTGCTGGGACGCAGGGCCCCCAGGAGGGGGCAGAGGGCTTCTAGGCCATCAGGGGCGATGAGCAGGAGCTCTGCCACCGTGAGGGTCAGCGCAACCCCTGCTGCCCCGCTCACTCACTCTGTCCTCGGGGGCCCAACCGTGGGTCAGCAAACCCCATGAGCATCGAGGGGACATGGAAACATAGAGTTCTGGCCCGTGAGCAGCTCCTGGTTTAGGGGAGGACACAGACAAGCAGGGCCGACCGATGACGCCGGGCGTGCC
Source organism: Murina feae (assembly GCA_004026665.1). NCBI lineage: Eukaryota > Metazoa > Chordata > Mammalia > Chiroptera > Vespertilionidae > Murina > Murina feae. The sequence continues at coordinate 67,662 of PVJC01002243.1, read as the reverse complement.
GCAGGCGCAGGCAGACACTCACAGTGCCCGCGGGGTTCCCTGTCCTCTCCCCAGACCCCGGTGGATGGGGTGCGGGAAGGCCTCAGCAAGGGCTCCCTGAGGACACTCGGCACTGTGTGCCCTCCATCGCCCGGGAAGGTCATGGCCACGAGGCCTGCTGCAGAGAGTCCCCAGGGTGGGAGGATTGCCTGAGAGCTGGGACTGCGTCTCCCACAGTAAAGCAATCACTCGGTGAGGATGATGGATAGGAAAACGCGCTGTAAGCTGGGAAGCACGGGGTGAAGCAGGGAGCAGAGCTAGTCCCCTGGAAGGAAGGGCTTGCTCCACCATCGGGCTGGGAACGGGCCGAATCAGCGGCTGGGCCTCTCCCATCGAGCGGGAGGTGCTCGATTTAGAGTTGCGGTCCCAGGGGCCCTGCACCCAGGGCGTGTGGTGAGCCCTTTGCCCCACTCACACGGGGCTGGTGGTCCATGCGCCATCAGCATTCAGGCTTAGCCAATTCAGCTGAATCGCCTCTGCTTCATATAGAGACAACCCAGCTCTTCCCTGACATCTGAGGTGGTATTTCCAGCCACACAGTGTGTGACGTAACTGTGACTTAAATTTATACTAAAGCGTAAATGACTTTATAGCAAGAGCTTATCATCTTGGAGTTAGAAGGAAACCTGGTGCTCTGGTTCTCAAGTGTGGCTGCACGTGGGATCACCTGGAGAGCTTTGAAAAATGCCAAGGGCCCTAGCCGGGTTGCTCAGTGGATAGCGCACCAGCCCACAGACTGTAGTGTCCTGGGTTCGATTCCGGTCAAGGGCACGTATCTTGGTTGCAGGCTCCATCCTGGCCCTGATCGGGGCTCATACAGAAGACAACCAGTTGATGTGTCTCTCTCACATCAATGTTTCTCTCTCTGCCTCTCCCGTCCCTTCCACTCTCTCTAAAAATCAATGGAAAAATATCCTCAAGTGAGGATTAATCAAAAATAAAAAAGGGGGGGTGTCTTTGGGGAAATGTACTTTATCCAGAATGTAGATGGTATGTGAAACGTGAATAAATAGAAGATGCTGTTTAAAAAATTCCTTTAAAAAATTTCAATTACCAATGGCCAGGTTATACCTCAGACCAATTAAGTCAGCCTCCATGGAGCGGGGGAGGGGTGCATATATATTTTTTAAAATATGTTTTTATTGATTTCAGAGAGGAAAGGAAAGGAAGAGAGGGACGGAAACATCAATGATGAGAGAGAATTATTGATCAGCTGCCTCCTGCACACCCCCCACAATGGGCATGTGCCCTGACCGGGAATTGAACTGTGGCCTCCTTGTTCATAGGTTGATGCTCAACCACTGAGCCAGCTGGGCCGGGCACCCATCTTGTGGAAACTCCCAGGTGATTCTGACGTGCAGCCGAGCTCCAGCAGGGTCCTACCACCACCTCCTTCTCAGCACAGGTGTCACCATTGTTTATTGACTCAACACACATGTACGAAGGGCCTGCTTAGTGCCCGGAACCAAGATGGCCTCAATCTCTTCTAAACGAGGTTGGTTCTCCAACCCTTTCTTGGACACTTCCCGTGATGGGGAGCTCACCGCCTCACACAGCAGATCGCTTCCCCAAACCTGGGTTTCAGGCGGTACGTGGGGAGGGCCGGGCTGGGAAGGGGAAACTGAGATGAACTGGGTCCTGCCACGCACTGGCAACGGTGTGGAGTGCCCCACCTCGTCGGTGGGGAGGGCCATCATTCTGCAGATGAGGAAACTGAAGCTCAGAGAGATGAGGAGACTGACCCAAGCCCACTCCAGAGTGGGGGGCTCTTTCGTGGGGGGATTGGGGTTACTGGGCCACGAGGGCACAGGCCAGAGATTGTGTCCAGGTCTCCAGAAAGGTCTTCCAAGTCTCCCACCAACTCCTTACACGCCCCCCCCATTCCAGACACATCCTACCCCCCAGCCCCTCCTCCTGTCTGTTCGGACTGGGAGAGACTCTGACAAACTCATCTGTCCACAGTCTTGGGGACCCGAGCCACCCCTCGGACAAGGTGCTCTCACACGTAAAAGGACGCAAGCTGGGCAGGCGGCGCTCACCTGCAGGGGTGACTGTCTCGGGTGATGCTGGGGCTGCGGGGCGGGGGACCAGGTCCATCCCTGACGTCCATCCTGGGCACTCCCACAGCGTGGCCCGAGGAGCCGCCCGCCCTCCCTAATCCCCAAGCGGGTGCATCTGTGCCCCATAATGAGGATAACAGCCCACAGCGGCCTCTGCTTCCTCCCGCACCCCGCACCCCCGCCCCCCCGTGCCTCCCTGCCTCCCCGCCTCCCGCAGCCCTGCAGGCTCAGGATGGAGCCGTCCCTGACAAACAGGAGCAGGTCTCCGAGGCCGAGATCCTGTCCCCGGACCAGTGCTGCCCACTCTGCAGGTGGTTCCCGTCAGAGGGTGTGGGATGGTTAGGGGACCATGAGCAGCATATTTTAAACAGAATGAGGCCGAGAAGCATGAAACACAGCGCACATGGTGGGGGAAGACCTGTTTCCTAAGACGGTCTCAGGTGCTGTAGGCAAAGCGAGGAAACATCTCTTATCCCGAGTGACGACAGCCAGGGCCCTCGCTGCTGCCTGTGGGCCCTACGAGAAGGTGCTTCCTTTCTTCCTGTAGATGCCCAGTGGGAGGGCTCAGGAGAGCACAGGGGAGGGCACCCCTGTGGTATAATGGCTCCGGGATGCTCCGGGGTGTCTAGCAGCCACCATCAGGAAGCCGGCCTCTGCTAAGGGCTCACCCACCCAGCAGGCCCCACGCGCTAAGGGCTCACCCATCCAGGAGACCCCACGCGCTAAGGGCTCACCCACCCAGCAGGCCCCACGCACTAAGGGCTCACCCACCCACCCAGCAGGCCCCACGCTGCTTTTACGGAACCTGCACCCCAGCCGGTCCTTGGGAAAACCCGTAGGAGCCAGCACAAGGGGAAGGAGGGATGCAGCATGAGGGATGCAGGTTAGCCGCCAGGAAGACTTGGGTGAGAGAGCAGCGGAGACTAGAGTGAGGGAAGCAGGAGGCGGGACACAGCCTCCGCTGGGGGCTCTTGGAGAGCAGAGATGGGTGTTATGTCTAAAACAGTTCACACTGGCAGGCGGGTCAGGGAGCCTGTTAGGAATTCCTGGTGGGGATTCTCTGACATTGTGGGCTGGCCGAGGTGCATGGCATGGAGGTGGTGCAGTGGGAAGGGGCCATGGGCAAGGGACAGACAGAGCCACAGCGACACGGACGCAGGAGTTCCTTAGCGTGCGGCCCTGCTTGGCTCCCGCCTCCTGCAGTGACGACATGCCTAGGAGGAGCCCTGGAGGGGACCTCGAGGCCCAGCCCTGCCCACAAAACCCCGCAGCTAAAGCGAATCTCATTTTCCTCGTTCGTAAAACAGGGCACAGCACACCTCACTTTATTGTGCACCCTTTTGTTGAGCATCACAGGTGTTGCGTGTTTTACACATGAAAACAGACCCTCCAGCAGCAAAAGATTTCCACCCCCTTTGCTGCAATAATTATCCTATATAATAAAGAGATAATATGCAAATTGACCCTCACACCCTCGCATCACAAGATGGCTGCCCCCACGTTGTCACAAGATGGCCAGCTGGGGAAAGCAGTTGGGGGTGACCAGGCCAGCAGGGGAGGGCAGTTGGGGGCAATCAGGCTGGCAGGGAAGTGGTTAGGGGGTGATCAGGCTGACAGGCAGGTGAGTGGTTAGGAGCCAGCAGTCCCAGATTGTGAGGGGAATGTCCAATTGCTGATTTAGGCCTGATCTAAACTGACAGTCGGACATGCCCTGAGGGGTCTCATCTTGGAGAGGGTGCAGGCTGGGATGAGGGACACCCCGCTCCAGTGCACGGATTTCGTGCGCGGATTTCGTGCACTGGGCCTCTAGTTATTGAATAATACCTTGATCGCAGTGGCCTGGACTGGGTGCACAAGCTCTGTCCGAGGTCTGCTTGGACCGGCCTAGGTCAGCATGTCCAACAGAGACATCACGTGGGTCACAAATGTTCTAACAGCCACAGAAAAAGTAGAAACGAACAGGTGAAATTAGTTTTAAGAATATTTTTAATATGTTTTTATTGATTTCAGAAAGAGAAAGGCAGAGGGAGAGAGAGAAATACCACTGATAGAAGAGAATCATTAATCAGCTGCCTCCTGCATACCCCACACTGGGGATCAAGCCTGAACCCTGAGCATGTGCCCTGACCGGGAATAGAACCATGAACTCCTGGTTCATGGCTGATGCTCAACCACTGAGTGACACTGGCCGGGCTGAAGTTAGTATTCATAATATGGTATTTAACCCCATGTATCCAGAACATCATCAGTTCACCATGTAGCCAATATAAAAAAGTACTAGTGAGATTTTACATGCTCTGTGCTGTCTCCCAAATGCTGTCGCTTATTTTTTTTGCCCTCGGAGCACATCTCCAGTGAAACTGTGTACTTGGGTCCCACAGCCACGTGGTTACTGGCTATCACACTGGACAATGCACATACCGATAACCTCTAATGTCTCCTCTAAAAGTGTGTGACTGGATTGAAGGCCAGTCAGATTCCTTATACATTTGCCTCCTGTGGAACGCCCAGGCCCTAGCTGGTTCCAGTGGCCGAAAGCATTCAGGTGACACAGTTAGGGAGTTACTTCCAGAGGCAACAAAACGGGCCATTGATTCTTCAGTCACACAGACCAGGCTTACTCAGCCATGTGCTCTCCACAAGTTATTCACCCCCTCTGAGCCTCAGTAATGCCATCTGTAAAATGGGAATGATAACAACGCTAGCATTATATAGCACCTCAGCATGGGCTGGGCATTGTTGTTCTGAGCCCTTTCTGGGTATTAACTCCTCTCTCAAAAGTCTGTGATGCAGCAGCCCAATTTTATAGGAGCAGAGTTGAGGCACAGAGAGGCTAAGTAACTTGCCCAGGATCACACAGCTAGTATGTGGCATGGCTAGGATTCAAACCTGGGCCACCAGACTCCAGAGTCCTTTGCTGAACCATTGGTCCACACTGCTGGCTCCTGGGGAAGCGATGAAGGTAAGCACAGGACTGAGGGGAAATGCTTGGCCCAGAGCCCGCGTAGAATAAACTGTGGTTACTGCCACCCTCAGCCAGGGCAGGGGTGACCTCCAAACACGTGGGGCACAGCTGGGTCATGACCCAGGAAGGGGCAGCCCCTCTGAGCTTTCCTTGTGCCACCCCAGCCAGAGGCCCCGGGAACCCAGCGGAGGTGCCTTCCTGGTGGCTCAGGTGTGCAGCCTCGGCAGGTGGGTGAGTCAGGCCTGCGGTGCCCAGGGCTGCGGCTCAGGGATGGTGGGTGTGCTGAGGGGGTGGCCAGCGTGAGAAAGGCAGGCCCACCGTTCCCAAGGGCTGGGCTGGAACAAAAGGCTTTTGACAAGTCTCCTGTGGAGCTCCAATTGTAAATCAGAACCAAGTAGAGATGCTGGAGTTGAAGGGGGGCAGGACCTTCCCCCTCCTTCCCTTCCCCTCTGAGGGGGACCCAAGAGCCCCCATTCTCCCTCCACTGAGTCTGCATGAGCCCATCGCAGCTCCCGGCTCCCGGTCCAGGGAAACGTCCAGGGAAACCTGAACCGCCAGGTGAGGTGGCACCCAGGTCCCAGGGTCAGAGGAGAGACTGGGGACCTGAGAGGCCTGCTCCCACCATCGCCCAGGCCCTGTCAGAAAGCCCCTGCCACTGGCCAGGACCTCACCCTGACGAGGAATGGGGCATGGGGATGGCACTGCGGTGGCTGGCCAGGAGCCAGGCTGAGGGAGAATGACAGCCACCAGCAGAGCCACCTGTGACTGCAGAGGACAAGGCCTCCAGTGACCCTGCAGGATGGCCCTGGGCCCGAGCCTCCTCTGCTCCAGGAGCAGGCCAGGCCAGTGCCTCATTGATTGAAATCATCATAGAAGACCGACAGCAACGCCCACCCACAACTCAGCTTGGAAAGCACTTCTCTGCCTTTGTCTCGTTAGATCCCACAACGACCTCCAGAGGCAACAAGGTCACCCACCGTCTGAGCTGACCCCGATGGAGCCCCTGCCTGTGCTGAACACCTGACACATGAACCCAGGTCACCCCCGCAGCAGCCGCAGGGGGGCCATTACTGTGCCCCTGTCCCGGGAGCACCCTGAGGCCCAGAGAGGTGAGCCCACGCCAGGCTGCGGGAAGAGGCAGACCCGGCCTGGACCCTCACCCGCAGCCACGGCCACACGAGGAGCAGCTGACTCGCCTGGAGCCGCTCCTTTGACAGAACAGACGGGAGGGTCCCCTCCCCAAAGGCGTGAGGGCAGCCCGGGAGGGAAGGGCTGTGTGGAATTCTGCGGACAGAGCAGGGGTGCTCCGGGGAAGCTGGTGCCAACGGGAAAGACGCGGAGTGCGACCCCCACAGGCCAGTGCAGCAGAGGCGGATGGTCGTCGGTACAACACGACAGGGACTATCGAGCCGCTGGGTCTGGGAGAATGGTGGCTTCACTCTGGGTTTCATGTCTCCTTTTTCATGTCCAGTCCCACCCTCCCGAGCCACCTGCCCCCTGCAGGGGGCGTGAGCTTTCCGAAGCCTCCTCCAACCACGGTGCCCCGAGTGAGTCTTCTGAGGGTTAGCCACCTGAGACAGTCACTAGTACTGGGCAACCAACTACCCAAGCCCAAGGGCCTAACACCACTCTGCTATGCTTGGTCTGTGGGTCAAGGACAGGCAGGCACCTGGGGGATGGTGGGGTGACTTGGTGGGTGCACCCCTTCACCTGGCCCACCTCTACGCACCTTTGAGGGCTCAGTGGAGGCATCACCTCCCAGGAAGCTTGCTGTGACCTCTGTTCACCCCAGATGAGTGGAGGCCTCTCTTGACCATATTTGACCCTCTGGGTAGAGTGGCTTCCCTACTTAGTGATCTCCGACAGACAGCGACACCCCACTACCATTATATTTGGTCCCAGCACCAGGCCAAATTCCAGCCCCTTTCTGGGTCTTGCCAGTAGACACCCAGCAGCCACTTCCTCCAGGAAGCCCTCCCAGATTGCCCCGGACACCGCTAGGTGTCTGTCTGCCTCTCTCAACCCGCCCTAAGCAGGTGTTTGGGAATGCCTGGATGAAAGGAAACAGCTCCTCCCTGTTCCCAAGCCAGAGCTTGTTACTGCAGTAAAAGCAGCAAATTACCAGGCAGGCTCCCAGCTGTAATGATTAAAACAAGGGTATTGTTCTCGGGGCTGCTAATTGCATGCCTGAGGAGTGAGGTCTGCTCAGCCCTCAGCGTGTTAATACAGACTTCAGCCACAGTGCCAGGCCCAGGGGCAGGAGGGGGTGTCCAGGAGCAGTGTGTCCCAAAGGGGTGATCTCATCGGCCTCACCTGGGGACCTCTTAAAAGTACAGATTCCCAGGCCCTGCCCCAGAACCATGCACTCGGCATGGGGGCCGAGGGCCCAGGAACATGCATTCCTACCAAGCTCCCAAGGTGATTCTGAAGGCCAGTCCAGCGGGGGTTTCTAACCTGCCCCACCCCAAAGCCAGACAGAGCCCCGCCCTCACCTGGCCCAGCCCTCCTGGAGAATGTGGAGGGTTCGGGAAGTGACAAGGAGCAGACATGGGGAGGGAAGGTTCCCTGGGAGCTTGGGTCTAATATTCCTCCTGAGCTGAGGGACCCCGGACAGGGCACACCTCTCTGAGCACAGGGTGACGAACCGAGGAAGCTTAAGCTTCAAGACCCGCCAAGGCCTGGGAGAGGCCCTAGCAATGGACTCACGCGCTCATGTGTTCTGTACGATTTGCAAGTTCAGGCATTCTGTATTCTTTTATGAGAGTCCTCCAGCCCCAAATTGTGTGAGTTTCAGGCCCCCTAACAAGTGGAGAAGGTGATTTGACCTCACAGGGTTGCTGCGGGGATGAAACGAGCAAATATAAGTACGGGAAATGCCCACCCAGTGCTGACAGCTCTCGACGGAGACGGGCTCAGCCTCTCCGCGCCTCCGTGTTCTCATCTGTGAAATGGACGTGTCACCATAGCTGCCTCATCACGCTCTGTGACCCTACGTGAGTGAGTACGGGAAAGTGCCCAGCCCAGAGCCTGGCATGGAGCATGCGCCCTGTAGGTGCTGAGAAGAAGTTGCTGACCTACTCCACCTCAGGCCCCATCACCCACAACCGTGTGAGCAAGTGAGCGAGCTGGCAGCGAGTGGGTGCCGGATGGGGCTGGGGTGGCGCAGCCTGCAAGGATTGCATGATGTGTGCTTTTGAAACTCTGTCCTCTGAAAATGTAACAGAAGATAAGACCCACTCTCGCCGACCCGGTTTAAGCATGGCCCAGCCAAGAGGCAGGGATGGACTCAAGGAGCCAGATTTGCTGTGACTGGGAGCAGCCTTAACCTTGATTTCTGGGGAGACGCCTGCTTGGAGAAAAGGGGCAGACACCCGGAGCAGAGGATGCTGGAAGGTTCGGGCAAGAGGAGGGCTTGGGGACCCGGGTTTTGTCCAGTCCACCCTCCTCCTATACTTCCTGTGCTGCAAGCAATTGTGAATTAAAAACACAGTTGAAGGCCGGCATCCAGGAAAGGCCAGGTGACCTCCATCCCTAAAACACATGACGTTTTCATGGAAGACTTCCTGGAGGAGGCAACTTTTGAGCAGGGAGGGAAGTGACAGGGATGGGCAGGAAGAGAGGACAAGACTGGGAGCTGCAGTGGAATTACGGCCATTAGATGAGCACATACTATGTCAGGATTGCCCACGTGCTCCACCCAGACAGTCTCATCATCAGAACTCTTTTGTTGTTGTGTGTTCTATTTCTTTGCTTTCGTACTAATGGTTTTTAACCTTTTCAAACAATTTCAGATCTGGAGGAAATCTGCAAATAGAGCACTCCAAGGATTGGGTTTTCCCTGAAACCACCAGAGCAGCGGTTCTCAACCTGTGGGTTGTGACCCCTTTAGGGGTCGAACGACCCTTTCACAGGGGTCGCCTAAATATATCCTGCATATCAGATATTTATGTTACGATTCATAACAAGAGCAGCATTACAGTTAGGAAGTAGCAACAAAAATAATTTTATGGTTGGGGGTCACCACAACACGAGGAACTGTATTAAAGGGGCGCCGCATTAGGAAGGTTGAGAACCACTGCGCTAGAGCATGAGTTGCTGACCTGATACCCATCATTCCACGTGTTTCCGTGTTTGTGTTCTGCACTCAGGACATTTCCCTACACAACCACAGCAAAACCACCAGGTCAGGACTTAGTCTGGATCCACAGCCACCTTCCGCCCGACAGGCCTGGGGCAGGGTGTGCCCGCTGTCCCAGCAACGCCCTTTAGTGCCCAAGGACCCAGCTCAGGTCCTTGCCAGGACTCCTCTGAGTGGGCAGCTGGGACTCCTCAGACCTCCTGTCACTTTCTGTAAGACAAGGCACGGCCTCAACACTTTTGAAGATTTCGGGTCAGTTGTTTTGTAGAATTTGGGTTTGGCCGACATCCCTTCGTGGCTCAGCTCATCTGTGACAGGACTGTCCCCGGTGGCACCTCCTGGGCTTTGAATCTGTCGCACGACTGGTGATGTCAAGCTAAGTCACTTGATTAAGGTGGCGTCCAGCAGGCTTCTCCACTGTCAGCTTGCTCTTTCTCCTTTTGTCATTAACAAGCGCGTTGAGACTCTGTAAAGGTTCTCTTCAAACTTTCCATTTCTCCACCTGTAGCAGGTGGACTCGTGGTTTCTGATTGTATTCAACAGCTTACAATCCTCTATTGCCCTCATTTATTGATTTGTGTATTTTTAAAAAATATTTTTTATTGATTTCGGGGCGGGGGGGGAGAGAGAAATATCAATGATGAGAATCATTGATTGGCTGCCTCCTGCAACCCTGTACTAGAAACTGAGCCTGCAACCTGGGCATGTGCGCTTGACTGGAATAGAACCCGGGACCCTTCAGTCCGCAGGCTGACGCTCTATCCACTGAGCCATGCTGGCCAGGGCTACTGCCCTCATTTATGTTAATGTCCACACTGTCCCAAGACGGCCAGTGGCGAGTGGTGGTGGTGGGGCTCTGTGGCACATCTCCATCATTCTTTGACGTTTTCTTACTTTCTCGCACAAGATACTCCAGCTTCATCTGGAACTTCCCTGCCTTGGTCTTAGAATCAGCCATGTCCCCAAGGAGCCCTGGTTCCCGTCATGGAGAATGGTGCATAGACGCCAAGATCCGGTGCAAAGTGTGCCCACTTCCACGGGGAGCTGCCGCTCCCGGGTCATCTCTGGACACGAAGCAGGAGGCGGGGATAGGGATGCGTGTGATTTTATACACACACACACACACACACACACACACTAGATGGAAAGTACAAAACACTCATATTTACATATGTTTCTGTCTCTCTCATATTGATAACCACGAGTGCACACAGATTATCTCCAAATCCAACCCAATCCCACAGGCTTCATTTTTGTTCTCTCCTGTTGCATGTCTGTAACCCCCTTCTCGGATGTGAGAATCTGGCTTCGTTATCCTTAAAATGTTTATCAATTAAATCACCTCCTTTTATGTAACCAATCTCCCATCACTGCCACCTCCCTCCCCCCGGCCGCCCTCCACACCCCTGTAGGCCTCTCCCCCTTGTGGCTCTGATGCCCACGCCAGATCACCCTCCCCTGGCTCAGCCCTGACTGCCCTGTGGGTCACTATCACCCCATGGACTCTGCTTACCAGGAAGCAGCAAAGCCAAAGTTCAAACCAGACCCCAAGCGCTTGGCCATGTGTCCTCTAAGAAGTCCTGAGGAGGGCCTTAGCAGGTTTGGCTCGGTGGACAGTGTCGGCCTGCAGACTGAAGGGTCCCGGTTCGATTCCAATCAAGGGCACATGCCCACATTGCAGGCTCGATCCCCAGTAGGGGGTGTGCAGGAGGCAGCCAATCAATGATTCTCTCTTATCATTGATGTTTCCCTCTCTCTCTCCCTCTCCCTTTATCTCTGAATCAAGGAGGAGGAGGAGGAGGAGGAGGAGGAGGAGGGGGAGGGGGAGGAGGTGGAGGAGGAGGAGGAGATGTCCTGAGGAGGAGGACTCCTTGTCTGCTGATGAGCTTCCCCAGCGAGAGCATCCGAGCCCAGGAGTCCTCAGCCTCAGCAGGACAGGCTCTCCTGGGGGAGGGACAGGCCCATCCCCCTTCAGGCTGTGCACCACCCCTCTGCTCCTGCCGGCTTGTGCCCTCGGCCTCCCCAGAGGGAACTCAGGAAGTGGGAATGATCTGCCTGCCTGTGGCAGATGTTAAAACAGCTTACCATTTACTAAGTATATATATTTTTTGCATTAATTTCAGACTGGGAGAAAGAAATATTAATGATGAGAGAGAACCATTGGTCAGCTGCCCCTGCACACCCCCTACTGCAGATCAAGCCCACACCCGGGCATGTGCCCCAACTGGGAATCGAACGATAACCTCCTGGTTCTTAGATTGGTGCTCAACCACCAAGCCCTGCTGGCCGAGCCAGCTCACCGTTTTTTACTGCACTTCCCAGTTTACAGAGCCCTTAGTAAAGTGCTGGCTCACACAACAGCCCTTCACAGTAAGGGTCAGTGCACCCATTTTACAGGAGATGAAACTGAGGCTGCCACCGGGAAGATGCTGGCCCAAGTCTGTCTTACAGCCAGTGGGTGTCAGCCCAGAATGGCACTCAGGACTGGCTGGCCAAGGCCCAATCCATCACCCCTCCCAACTCTACTTCCTCCTCAGGCGATGGCCTGGTTCACAGGCCCACACCACGCCTGAGCCCCTCCCCAGACCAGGCATGTCTGGTCATCCCTGGCAGAGCTGGACAGTTCTTCCTCTGCCCTTCAGAGCTCTCAATCTGGGGCAGACATCACAATGGCTGCAGTGCCAACGGCAGATGGAACCCACGCCCTGTCTTCCCTGAAGCCCCCACCCACTCCCTTGACCCCGGAACAGCAGGCTAAGGGTGGTCTGGGTGTTGTGTGGAGTTAGCCCTTAGCTGCCTCTCCTGCCCAGGGAATCCTGGCGCCCAGGAGAAACCTCGCTCTCAGAGGGAGATCAGCCCAGCACGGGACAAAACCCCCAGTCAGCAGGCCCGGGGTGAGGGCGGTTCCCAGCTGGCACTTGTGGCTCCGCTGAGGCCCAGTCCCAGGCGGGCGGCACCCTCATTAGCCCTCACGTGTACAGGCCCCTGAGCCCGGGCTGCCTCTTGGGAGCCCTGGAGACCAGGCTCCTGCAGCCGACTCCACTGGGCCCTGGGAGAGGCCAAATGAGTCAGCCCCATGCTGAGCTCAGTACAGAACTTACCTGGGCTGCGGGGCTGCCACTCCCCAAGGTGGGGGCAGCCTTGTCCCCAAATTCCACAGACGGGGACTGAGTCCCAGCGTGGCCCTGGGTATGAGACCTTCCTAAGGAAAATGAGTGACCACCCACCAGGTGGGACTGCTGAGTGTTCCCAAGACCTGCGCTGCCCACCAGAGGCCCCTGGCCCTCCCTCCCCAGCCTGCTCCTCCCCTGGGGTCAGCCCAGGAGCCAGACGAGGCAGGACCTGGTCCTGAGAGTCCTCTGTGGTCCAGGCAAACACAGGGTGCTCACAAAAGCCTCCCACTGTAGGCACACAGGAGCCAGGGATGGCAAGGCCACCGGAAGTGAAGAGGGGCCTATGGAAAGGTCCCAGGGTAGCACTGGCCCCTCACACTGGGTCAGAGCCTCAGCTTCCCCATCTGTGAAATGGGACCGCTGTTTCTGATCGGTGGTCTTTGCCCTGTCTTCTGTGGCCCACCTGGGGGGAGGCAGGCCAAGCATAGGGAACTCCAGCTCCCACTGAGGCAGGGTCCCAAAGCTGTACCCCAGGCTTCTCTGGGGTGGGGTATTGAGAAGGGCTTCTTTCAGGGTTTGGGTAGAAAAGAAGGTGTGAAACCACTAACAAGGGGGGGCCTAGGAGCCCCTCACACTTCCATCCTGCCCTCCTCTGTCTTCCTTTCCCCTGAGCTTCCTCGGCACCCAGGCTGTGCAGGGTCCACAGGGCACCAGCGTGCCAGGCCCCACAAACACCTGGTCCTGCCCCTGAGGCCTCAGGAAGGTTCCGGTGAACAGGCAGACAGGCCCAGGTCCAGCACACGGGCTGCAAACAGAAAGGAGTTGAGAACTGCCTCGGTTCAGGAAGACGCCAGTCCTTAAGAGGATAAACTAACCACGAGGCTCCAGGCATAAATGTCCTCCAATTCCCCGGATGCAATGCCAGGGCACCCAGAGAATAGGGAACCTCGGGTACCAGGGATCTGATGCTTAAAGAAATAATTATACCCAGAGTGCTCTAACCAGGAGGTGGCCAGCCAGGGGCCAGCCATTAACACAACCAAGTGGATAAATGCAGCAACTTCAAAGCAGGTCACCTGCCCTGCAGCCAAAAAAATGGGCAATGCGAGATAGCGAGAGGTGGGACAGATGCCTGAAGGAATCTGAGAATCAGAGGAGAGTCTTCCAGGCAGAGGAACAGCACGAGCAAAGGCTCTGGGGTTGGAAGGGGCTTCCCTTGTTGGAGGAACAGAGGGCAGTGTGGGAGCAGCTGTTTCCTCACAGGCCAGGAGGGCCCATTGGCTTTCGGGGACACCTGCCAGGTCTCCCACCCCACCCGGTACTGAGGGGCATGTACATGGCAAATTCTCTGCTCTTCTGCCTCTTAAAACTCATCTGCCCTGAACTCTAAATGTTCAGTGGAGTCACAAACCAGAATTCCTGCTTCATGGAGACCAGGCCCCAAGCCATCAGGGAGGATCATGGCCCCAGGGCACACTGGGAATATCCCAAGAGAGGGACCTTACTATCCTGGCTGTGTGGCTGCCTCCCTGTGCCCTTGGGCCTGCCCAGACTCAGGTGCCCAGACACGTGCCAGCCTCCACCTGGTAGGGACCCCGCCCTGACAGACACAGCTTGCCCAAGAGATGATGTCATGGCCTCCTGGCCAGGACAGGGCTCTGTGGAGTGATAGGCAGCCTGTCCTGGCGAGGGAGGGAGAGCAGGCTGCCCCTGGCTCCAGAGGAAGGCGGGAGGAGATGGGGCAGGCGCTGTCACAGCTCCCATGCCTGTCTGCAGGGCCTGTGTCAGAGCAGCCAGAGGGGCAGAGAGGCTTTGAGGACGAGGCAGAGAAGCAGCTAAGCTGGGGATGGAAGGACGAGGGGACGGAGGAGCACCTCGGAGCAGGTTTTACCATGGCTGGGGTAGCAGACATTCCAGACAAAGATGTCACCACAGAGGCCCGCCAGGCAGGGAAGAGGGACACAGCCGTGGTTCCCGCCTGTGGGGTGGCTCAGCGGGCAGCCTTCACTCCCACGTTGGGGAAAAGTGGCCAGGTGTGTCCGCAGACACCAGGGTGTCAGGGCACCTGTGCACAGGCTTTGGGCCACACCTCCCTCCCGAGGGACGAACCTGAACTCCCTCTCACACCTGCAGTCCCCCTGCTAACTGGCCCTCACACCTTCACCTCTGCTGTCCTGCTGGCAGTGTCCTCCCCTGCAGCCCCTCCCCACACCCCTAGCCTAAGTCCCAGCCCTGCCCCTTCCCCCTGACCACTCAGCAAGTGTGTGTTGGATTTGGTGAATCCAAAACATTAACAAGAAGAGGCCGTAGGATCACTGGTTCTCATGTCCACCCGAGCACACAGGGGCAGAGCTGGGATGGGCCCAGGAACCCGCGTCCTCACCAGCTCCCAGGTGGTCCTTGGGAAGGACGGGGAGCCTCTGGGGACTTCAGGAACCGGAAGAGTTGGGCTGGTCTCGTCCAATCCCCTCGTGTTAGAGACGGACGAGCAGGGCATGGAGGAGGCAGGGATGTGCCCTGGATACACAGGGGCCCAGTCCACTGTAGCCAGGCCACCCTCCTCAGCCTCCCCTCGTTCTCCTGTCCCCCCCTCCTCATTGCCCTGAGCCTCCTCCTGCCTCCCACCACCTCCAGCTACACCCTGCACCCTTTCTGGTTCCCACCACCTGCACACCAGGCATCTGGCCTTTCCCGGGGCCTTCCAAAGACAGAGCCTACTCTGGGCTGGCTCCCCACACACTCTCCACCACAGCTGTCCCTGCCCCTTTGAGAGCCTGCTCCCTCCACCTAGGAACCCCCCCTCTCAAATGTCACCTCCTCCAAGAAGTCTTCCCCTGGCGCATGCACACCACCCACAAGCAGATGTGGGCTCTCCCTCCCTTAAGATCCCTGCTGTGCTTTAGCTCGTCCTGGGACCAGTCAGTCCTTGCCTCGCTCTTCAGGATGTGGGCCGCGACCTGTGTACAGCGAGAGCTCTGTGGACAGCTGCTGGCCTGCCCCATGCTGGGCACCAGCGCTCGATGACGATGTGAGTGGCCTTGGACGGACTGTGCTCAGTGCTTAGCGGGCATAATTGCTTTTACTTCTGCTGTCAGTGCTCTTAGCTCCTTTTCATGGATGAGTAAACTGAGGCCCCAAGGCAATGGTGGGGGTGGAGCTGGGATGAGAACCGGGACCATCCCGTGTCTCCTGACAGGACTGGAGCAGAGGTGGAGAGGGATCCTTGAGACGTGAGGGGAAGCCTCTGGGGCTCCCAGGACAGGTTTCCTGAGAAGTGGGTGCAGGAGTCAGCATGCTCTGTCTTCCTCTGGACATGGTCAGGATACGATGCCTGGACCTCGAGGCCGCAGCCTCATGGGAGGTGGAGGGCAGCCAGCCTGGGGGCAGACCCTCTCCCTAAGGCTTGGCTGAGTCCCTGGATCAACCACTCTTGGGTTGCCCCTCTGGGCTGGCGGTTGGGGACAACAGCAGGTTCCCTCACTGTCCAGGTGGCTTTGCACTGGGGCTCCTGACCCTCACAGCTAGAGTTTCTCAGCTGCTCCGTGTCCCACAGACACCGACACCCTCATCGCTGGTCCCGGCTTCGTCTGGCCCCAGCTCTGGCCAGACAAGCCCCGAGAGTGGCCCCGAGGACAAGCTGGGGAGTCAGCCTGCAGTGTTTCCCAGGAAGGCGAGGCCCAGCAGGCGACTTGGGACACAGGTGGCTTAGAGCTTTAGGGACTCAAACCGGCTGCGGGCGTGGTGTGGTCCTCAGGTGGCGTCTCCTCTGTAGCCCACATGGACCCCGCATTGCACCAGGCTGGGCAGACGTTTTCCATAGAGAGCCAGCCACACACTCTGATGGCCACATACGGCTGCCGCTGCTAATTCTTTTGTCTTTCTCCTAACCCTTTAAAAATCTCCAAATGTCCAACCACTCTTACTCACCACTCCTACTCACCACTCCTACTCACAGGCGCGCCTGGAAACCCTCCTGGAGCTGGTCGGCTGCGCTCAGCAGGTCAGCCTCTGGGACGGCAGCAAGTTCTCCATGTTTCCCCCACAGACCCCACACCAGATGCTCCCAACATAGTGTCCAGCTGGGACGAGGACAGAGATGAGGTGGCGAAGAGATAACAGCCGTGGACTGTGGCCTCAGACGGACTTGGCCTAGAATCCCTGCTTTGCCTCAGTGTCCTCATCTGTGCATTGGGATGATGACAGCACCAGCCTCAGGGCAGCCATGAGGACTGGACACTCTGGGGCCTCCTCTGACAATCCCCTGCCAGCTCCTCGATGAGGCTGTGTGCCCCGAGGTGCCCGATGCCCAGGAGCCTGTGACACTCCCTACCTCTGTGGGTCTCGGATTCCCCCGAAGTGGCTGATTGCACAGCTCTCTCAGCACCCTCCACCCGCAGGACCCCTTCCCGCCTCCAGGATTTGAAGTGAGAATATCCCTGCACATGTGTCCTGTCTTGACAACTGTCCCAGCTGGGAGCTGCCCAGAGCACACAGGCAGCACTGAGGGAGCCGGGGGTGGGGAGGGGGGGGCTGGGCCTCACCTGCCCATCGGGTTCAGTGCAGCCTCGGCGTCACTGGCAGAGAGAACACCACAGCCCAGGCTTCAGGCCCTACAAGGCCCTCCGGAGATGCTGGGGGACACCCTGGGGAGCGGGACAAGCTTTCCTCTGACCACTGCCTCCCCTCTATTTCTCTGTGGCCACTCTGACCACAGCCAGTCCACCCAGGACCTGAAAGTCTTGTCAGAAGCCTCCGTTCTCACATCAGGGAGGCACTTCTGAGAACCCACACCTGTTAGGCACCCACATCGAGCTGGGCACTGTGGGAGCATGGCCACCCTTACCCTGAGGCAGCCCTGCTAACCCCTTTACTGGGGGTACCCCCAAGTTGCCAAGGAAGCAGCTCGCCAAGGTCCCAGCATGGATAAGGCAGAGTCAGAACCAGGATCTCTGGCTCAAAGCCCTTGATTTGGCCCTGCTGCCCAGCACCAACCCCTGTGCGGCATCTGCCTGGATGCCTCCAGCGACAGAAGGCTCACCACCTCCATACAGCTCTTGTCACAGCAGGAGCTCTGCATCAGCTGCCTTCTCCTCAGACGGAACCCAAACCAGGTCCGGGAAAGCCCCTCTGGAGTGAGTCATTCATCCCCTCACAGCTCACGTTTCCGTGGCCGCCTCTGTGCCAGGTGCTGTGCAAGCACCTTGGTTAACCCGATGAGGTATGTTCCTCTTGTGTATGGACGAGCTTCTTCACTAGTCCCCACGCCCCCTCCCCTCACTCCAGGCCTGTTGACCTTGGTTCCCAAACACGCCAGGCTCTCCCCAACTTCCAGGAGCATCTGCTGCTCCTTGGGCCCCCTCAATGGGGACGTGCACATGGGTCCTGCTTCTCCCACAGATGTGGAGAGGCTTCCACAAAGTCAGGGCCAATTTGCTTAAATATGTGTTCAACTGCCGTATTTAGCAAATGCAAAGCTCAGGGGTGTCCTGTACCATGAAGAGAACCAGTCCGCACTGCCAGTTCCTGTGGCCACTGAAGGTCAGGGGCGCATGGACAGTGGCCAGAAACCTACCTGGCTGTGAGAGCCCAGCACAGACCAGGTGAGCAGGCAGAGATGCTGGGCCTGTACCAGATGCTGCCAACTCCACCTGCCACTTTCTCTCCCAAAAGAGGACCCCCCAGTCTATCCCTGTTCCTCCCCTTTCCTTTCATCAGTATCAGCCAGGACCTGGAAATTCACAGACTCAGGGGACAGGCCTGGAGGGCCCCAAGCCTCTGTGCCTGGAGCCTGTTGGCCTGGGATATGGGAAATGCGAGTTGGGGACCCTGCAAGTCCTTCCTTCTCTCTGCACTGCACTGTCCCAACCCTAGAACAATGGGGTCAGAGTGTACCCCAAAGCTCAGAAATCGGCAAAGGGAACGGATGGGGCACTGGCTGCTGCAAGCCCCAGGGTCGTTGGCACGGACTCCTCCCAGGCTGAGCTCTAGTGCTTTGGGGCGGGGGAGTGAGGTCCCCACACCCTGAGCTGCAGGAGCCAGGTCTGCACTTGGGACACGCCTTGCAGCCGCTCCAGGCTTGTCCGGGAGCCAAGGGGGCGAGTTGGCAGCGCACAAGCCTGGGCCAGGCTCCGAGATGGGACAAGAGACAAGGACGGGCAGGAGAGGGAGTAGCCCCCAGGGTGGGGACCGTGAAAAAGCAGAGACAGAAATAACCGCGGGGAACAAACAAGCATCACCACGCAATGGACTCCGTGCGAGCGCGGCAAGCATGTGCCTGGGTCATGTGTGTGCATGCACACGAGTGGGGGGTGCACACGGGCCGCAGCTAAAAGAGTCCTGACAGCGGGAGATGAGGAGAGGCGACTCCTCACCTCAGCCACTCTGCGGTTCCTCTCCGGGAACACGCCCACACTGGCCACTGGAGCCACAGCGGACGGCCCAGGCCCTGCCCAATTCTAGGACTTTCTCCCACGTTAGCTCACTCACTCCCACCTTCACAGGCAGGTGGGAGACTTGCCCTCAGCCCCCCAGCAGCGCAGGGCCCATCCACAGCCTGGCACTTCCCCAGAACCACAATGCCCACATCTGGTGGCCAACACAGGAGGACTAAGTCTGCTGACGTGATGGGACATGCATGCCTTCTGCCTTTGCGCCTCATGGGAATCTAAGCTCCACAGGACAGACTGTGGATGCCCAGCTGTGCACTCACACTCAGCAGGGCGCCTGTGCCAGGCAGACACTGAAGATGTGAGTGGGGTGGTGAATGGAACTGTGCCGAATCCCCCCTCCCCCCAGCACCCGGCTCCCGACAGGCAGCTCCCTTCCTCTGGGGCCCTTGCCTCATCTGTAAGGCGGGAATACCACCACCTAACTTTAGGGTTGATGCAAGAAATAAACGTAAAGAACCCAGCACAGACCCTGGTGTCACATCAAACGAAACTAGGGTTGAGGGGCCTCATGAAGGCGCCTCCTAATAGAGACTGAGCTCAGAAGCTGGCACCAGGAGAGATGCGAGACCCCGAGGCACACGAGGCTTCAGCGTTCCAGGGGGAAGGCGGTGGCATCTCTCCAGCCTTCCAGCTGAATGCAGGCTGGGGGGCTTAAACACTGCAGCCATCAGTAGGCATAGTTCAGTCTGGAATCCTCTGAACTCCCCGCTGGGGTTGCCTGTTGAGAAAGACAGGAACCTAAGACGGGATTAGATGGCTCAGGACAGAAGGGACCGAGTTTTGCCTGGTGTCCTTCAGGGAGGCTGTGCCAGCCCTGGGCTCAGAGTGCCCCCTGCCTATACGCTGTCAGGGACTGCAGCACTGGGAAGCTGGGACAGTGAAAACACGAGGCTTGATGACTTGGGTTGGGGCCAAATTTATCTGAGGACTTTGCAGGAAGGACAGAGGGAAAAAAGAAGTGAACGCCTTGCCATGAGCACCAGGCCACAGTTAAGCTCCCAAAGGCGCCATGTCAACACCAGTGCCCTGAGGTGTCCCTCTGAACACAGCTCAGCCCATAATGGTGCCACATGGAACAGCAAGCCGACACCCGGCAGGCAGTTATAACCCTGCTCACCCTGCACCTTCCCCACGCGCCCTTCCCCACGCGCCCTTCGCCGTCCCAGAAGCTGCCAGTTTATTCGCTACCAGGATGTTATATAACAGCCACTCCGCTACGTGTACCTGCAATGGTCCCTCGAGGAGACCCTCAGAGGAGGGGAGACGAGGGGCCTGCAAGAGGGCATGAACTTATTGTATTCAGTGTGTGCAGTCAGGGTCCCTGAGACCAAGTCCTTCATCTGCCTCCTCCAGACATGCCTGGACCTCACGGAGACATGGAGCTTCAATAAAGAGTCAGAATCTTGTAGGTTGTAAGTGAATTCACTAATGGTAAGAGCAGCCATTTTTTTTACTACATAACAGGCAGATAATCTCATGTAAGCCTGGCAACCACCTGACCCCGTGGACACAACTTCCCACTTCCAGGCATGGAGACGGCATACAGGAGGCGATGGAGCCGAACATAGCGAGCACCGGACATGGCTTGGGTGGCTGCTATGCCCTTTTCAGCCAAGTCTGTCCCTCAGAAGCCCATCGCCCCAACAACGCCAGTACCAACGCCAACATGCACACCATCACACACGCGCATCTGCCAGGGTGCCAGCAGGGCTCTTGCCTTTCGTCTGTCTCTCTGGGTGGGCGGCAAGCACAACACTCACGCCTGCCTGTGGCGACTTCATCAGAGGCTCTGGGATGGGAAGAGGCCTGAGGTCTTGGCTGTGGAAAGCTCTGAAACGGGTCCAGAGGAACCTCCTGTCCCAAATGGTCTGGCCTGAGGATGGGCCACATACACTGGACATCAAGACAGGGGAGTCTGTCCCTCGGAGGAGCAGAGGCAGGGCGGTCATGGAGGTGAGCAGACGGCACTGGTGAGCTCTTCCTCCTGGGCTGTCTGGTCAGCCTCGCTGCTTCACTAGAGAGGAACGCTGCCCAGGAGCTGGGG
This sequence comes from Murina feae, assembly GCA_004026665.1. Classification (NCBI taxonomy): domain Eukaryota; kingdom Metazoa; phylum Chordata; class Mammalia; order Chiroptera; family Vespertilionidae; genus Murina; species Murina feae. The sequence continues at coordinate 46,854 of PVJC01002243.1, read as the reverse complement.
AGGCAGGTCGTGAGGCCCAGGGACAGGAGCTAGAGGACACGGCGTCAGAGGCACAAACCTGCCGCCCTAGGAGGCAGCCCTGCCAAGTGACACTGGCTCAGTGTCCCTTTCCTGAAGGGCTGTTAGACTAGAAATAACCATACACACTGGGCCCGGCAGAGGGAAGTGCGGGAAAGCGCAGCTGCTCATTGTTCTGACTCTAAGTCTACCCCAGGCCCTCTCCTAAGCTGCAACCCGACGAGAAGTCGCCCGAGGATCCCCGATTCACAGCGGGCAGGAGAGCATCGATGCGCTTGGTGCAGAAAGCCCAGTGCCCTGCGGGACCTGCCTTCCGCCGAGGACTAGAAAACCATCGGGCTCCAGGTGTCTTTGGGTTCCAGCTCTTAAGGCTAAAACATTAAGAGAGGCCAAGGGGTCTGTTTTAGGAAAGATCATATTCATCAAATGCGGTGCCCCAACTTGCTGGCCGGAAACAGGCTCCATTTGATGCCGACAAGAGGCCCCGAGACGGTGACTGCCACGCCCATCTTCCTGTGCTGACATCAGAAGGGCTGGGTAGCCAAGGACAAGTGTGGCCCGAGTCACCAGGGACGGGTTTAAGCAGCAGTCAACACCTTCTTTTTCAATGTGTATTAAGTCATTCGTTTATTTCTCAAGATGTGCACACTCAAGTATTAAGTTGGCCAGGACAACTCATGGCTCCTAGGTATGTACAAGTCCTTCCCTGGCTCGGGTTACAAACAACTTCATAGCTAGTGCACCACACACACAAGATAAAACAGGAAGCCTAAACACCCCAAGCCACTCCGAGAAAGATGAGGGAGGGAGGAGGGGTACTGGTGTAGCGACCTGTGGGGAATCGATGCACAGGAGGGAAGAACACAGAGGGCGGAGGCCAGCCAGCTTCCGAGGGTCCGCAGCGCTTCCGGGGATGTCAGGGGACTGAGTTCAACAGGTCCTTCAGGAAGCTCTCTGGGTCGGTGATTTCTGTTAACAGGCCTGGAAACAGAGGCAGAGGCTGTTAGGAGCAGGACCACATAGCCCCCAGCCCATGAGTCATGGCTGCCGCATCCTCAGAGAGAACACACTGTACTCCAACAAGTTCTGACAGCTGCTGGCTGGAGGCTCGGCCGTGACTGGGGCACGAGTCACCACACCATGTTCTGGAAGAGGAGGCTGCTCTGGAACCTGGCACTGGTGTCTGTCTGAGGGTGGTACAGGGGCAGAGGCTGGCCCACCATCTCCCTGGAGAAGTTCTAAGCCCGGCCCGTGCACCATAGTGTAAATGGAAAGGAAGTGGCCACAGCCCTCCCCACATTCTCTGGGAAAGGTGCACACCACTGCCCTGGAGGGCTGGAGGACAGAGAAGGGTACAGGACCTGGGCTCATGGGAGCCTTAGCCACCAGCCCCGGGCCTTGAGAAGGCTGCCTATGCTCAGAAGCTCCGTTTCTTCGACTATCACACAGGGACAGTGACGCGTCCTTGCTTCATCACTGTGCGGATGACGTCAGGCACGTATGTGAAAGTGCCAGTGCACAGAAGGTGCTCAATCAACTTCAGGTTCCTGCTTCCCTGCCCTCCCTCACAAGTGATCTCCCCAAGGCCTGGCAGCACGCAAACGGAAATCCTCTCCCCAGGTCTGCGCATTGCAGGGGAGGGTGGCACCGACCATTCATGTGGGTTTTGGAAGGTTTTCTGTCCTTGCATTCACATAGGGTGTGTCTGATGCTGCCACCAGTCCTGGGGCTGACGCAAAGCCCTGAACGGAGCTGACCACCTTCCTTGCCTGGCCCACCCCCCTCCTCTTACTCAGACTCTTACGCTCACACTGACAGTCTTGGTTTACTAGTACATTCACCAGACCCCTGGGCGACACACACAGTGCTCGGCCCTGAGGACACAAATGGCCCTGAGGCTGCCTCCTATCTGTAGGGGTCACTTCCTGGGAAGGAAGCAGGGAGAATGGCCAGGGTAGGAAGTCAAGGCTGTAGGATGCACGTGGGAGCACCTGATGAAGTTAATACAGGACCCGAGGGGAGCAGGGCTAGCACGTGACCTCTGATAACGGAGGCACCGACAAAGGCCATCCTAACACACAGCTCCCACCAGGACCGCCTTTCTTTCCTCCCCACTCATCAAGCCCAAGGCTTTAGGGGAACTCCATCAGTTGGGGCTTAGCTGGGAGGAGAGAGAAATTCATACAGAGCATCATTCCAAACTCTTAAGAGTTTAGTTCCCAGAGGACAAAGACAAACAGAAAAAATATCAGTGGGATCAGGAAAATGGTTCCCCTGCTTCTTTACACATCACAGCATTCCCACAATGAACGTCAGGGGAAAAATAACATCGGCTCACGAGTCAGGCTGGTATGGGCCCTCTGCTTCGGCCCCGGGAGCCCTACACTGGACAGATAGCCGTCAGCCCGAGACAGCACCAGATTGTGGTCTGAGGTGTGTGGTCCCAGACAGCGGCCCATGTCACCTCCCCCTGTAGTCACCTGATGCTTGGTTATGAAATCCAAGCAACTTTTAATGTATCTGCAATTAAAATACATGTCTGTTGTATAAGGAATCTGTGCACAGAAAAGACAATGAACTTCATGTTTACTAGCTGAGGGATAAGGAACTATCTGAGGATGTCTCATAGGGCAAGAGCTCAAAGTGTTGCCCTATTCTTAGTCATAGATGCTCTTCGCTCTGGCGTTTTGATGTTCACCATTTAAGAAATCAGAGTTGAAATTTTCCGCATCTCCTCAGAGGCAGCTGTGACCTAAGAGGCAGGAGAAAGACAGGGAAGCTCCATGGTCTTTCCCTGAACTGTCAGAAAAAGCCAGGAATCACAAGGGAGCTCTACCAATTTGCAGCAATGCCGCACTATAGACGGAGTTAACCTTCAGTGCCTCAGCTGCCCCATCTGCAAAGTGGGTATGACCACAGGCCTACCTCACCCAGGGCTGCCTTGCAGACAGGGAAATGCAGCGGGTAGTCCAGTGCAGAGCTGCTGCTCTCATTATCAGTGCTCCCAGATCTTTTGGTGGCTGACAGGCGAGTTCTCACCTGTGTTATCTGACATGTGAAGGGACAAGCTATGGCCAGCCCCACTAAGACACACTGGTTTGCTGCAGAAGATCTTTTAGAGACAGAACCTTGACACTGACCAGCCACATCGAGGAACTCCGAGAATGTCTCCACTGGCATGAACTCCTCTTGGAAGGTCTTCAGGACTTTGTCAGCAGCTTCACAGATAGGCATGTCGTTGTGGCGGATGTATTCCGCTAGGGAGCAGGACCAACCTCCCTCCGTGTTGCTGGTAGGCACCTTCTACAAGAACCAACAAAAGACAGGCCGGGGGATGAGGGGGGCTGACTTCAAGCCTCGAGTCGGGCAGCCACGTCAGCCGTGAGAGGAGAGCCCTCCTGTGTACATCAGAGTTTTCCCTGGAGGATGTGTTTTGCTTTCAGGAACAATAAACTTCACTTCACTCCTCTCACAGCCCCTTTATTACACGCTGGGTCACTTGAATCTACAAGCTACAACAAGTGACTGCATTCTTTCCTCCCCGTATGTCACACCTGCATTTGACTCCTAAGAAAAGGGACTCGTTAAGATGCCTTAATTGAGCTGTTACATTCAGATAAAGAAAGGAGCCACCCAAACTGATTCCTTCCAGGCAGAGAGAAGTGTAAGCTGGGCTGGAATAAGTCATACTCAGCAGGGCAATGGAGTTATTGAAACTGGGGGGACAAGAGCACACAAAGGTGACTCGGGAGGGAAGATTTTCCTGCAGAAGTAGGTTTACAGCAGGCCCCAGACCAGGTGGTGGAATGAGCACAGACTTGCAAGGGTCTAGGCTAGTGTCAATCCCTTCCCTCAGGGGGTGCACTGGTTTCTTGGGAGAGACCGGTGGAGGAGCAGCCACCTGTCAGCTGAGGCAGGGTCAGAGCCAGCAACACATCACCTGACACCCTCGCAGACACTGCTGAGCCCCCAATGGCATCCTTACCTTAAACATGTTGTAAATGAGATCGACAAGGGCCCAGAAGAGAAGGGAGGAGCGGTAAGCAGAGTAGTCCTTCACTGTCTTGTCCGTCAGCCTGGAAAGAACATCCCACTGCATGTCATGCAGGCCCCGGAAGGGTCCTCACAGGACAGGGCAAAGCATGGGGGAGCAAAGGGAGAGTCACGGCAATCTGGGGGTCACTCAGTTCTAGCCACTGTGTGTCTCAGTGGGCAGGACCTCCTGAAGCCAGTGGTTTATTTACCATAAAAACGTTCCCTGAAATATTCAGCTTTAGCATGGACTCTCTTCCAAATCAGGGTAAATGGGAAGAAAGGGGGAAGACAGTTGCGACATGACAGCCGAAAGGCGACTGCCTTAAGGAGAGCCCAAGGACTCACAGGTTGCTGTATAACCCATGAGCTCTAGACTTGATGGGATCCAGGAGATGAGGTAGGAAACAACGTTCTCCTCGATCCAGGAGAACTGTTAGTCAGCAGACCTAAAGCCATCACACAGCAGTTTGTCAACACGTGCTGCGCTGAAGGCGGCGAGCTGGTGGGAAGTGGCAATGAGCAATGGCAACGTCCAGGATGGAGAACGCAACCGCCCAGCACCTCCCAATGCCGGGATAATCCTGAGCAAGCTGCTCACCACACCTTAGTTTCTACCCAGTATCGCCTGCTCCTACTTAATCCCATGATGCAGCTGAGGATTAAGGACCAGCCAGACCCTCAGGACATGGGGCTACCTGCGACCATGTCCACTGCCTCCCAGCAGGCACTGCCGGTGAGGAATGCTTACACCAGGTGCAGCCACTGTGAAATACAGAAAGACTAGACGCCTCTCTGCATAGGGAGTGACATATCGGGGCTAGAATTGGTTTCCAGCATCCAAATCTGCAAGAACTGGTTTCACATCTGTAGTAAGTAAAGGGTAGTTGAACCCTTGTGATGGGGATGCTGTGTACCTCAGAACACGATGTACAGAGCCTATAACTAAAGGGACTAGAATTCAGTATTAGAGTGTGTGTGTGTGTAAGAGTCATAAAAGTCAGACAAGCATAGATGTTCCTTATCATAGAAGCTAAAACTATACCGTACGGGCCTCAGGTAAAGGGACAGTGTCACATGGGACAGGCCATCATGCTTAAGAGTTGGTAAATATAAATTCTTTAAAAGTAAAATAATAATAAAAGGAGAATTCCATTTGCTGAAATATGCTTCCTGAACCTTCCCTCCACCCGCTGCACTTGCTCCCTTGCCTGCCAGCTTGAGGATGCCACATCCTAAAGTGAAAACCACGGTGAGGTGGACCCGAGGATGAGGCTGACTGACCCATTTCTCTGTAAACAACATGAAGAGAAAGTCGTAGGCTTAAATACTTGCAAGTCCCAAGCAGAGGACCTTTCTCTTCTAATGTAAAACATGCAGAAGAGGTCAACTTCTCCTGTGCAGATCGATGTGTGTCTGCCACTGGCTCCCACTCCATAACGTACAGAGCCTGTGCCAGTGACACTGCCCCAGCCAGCAAGATGACACCCTCTAATATCCTCCCAGCCGAGGCCTCTCCCCAGAGGGTGTCTCAATACCGTGCTAATGTCTAGCTCCTCCTCCGGTCTGTTTCAGGAGCACCCCACTCACGCCCCCACATCACACCAAGTTTGGTCCTTCTCTGTGACTGTTTTGCCTTGGTAAGCAGGAATCTTGAATAACCCTGCCCAACTTAATTATTTAAGGCTGATTAGCAAAGGTGATTAAACTGCTACAGAGAAAATGGCAGCTCGCACTGGATTGCCTAATTAAGCTGCGACCAAATCGGCTTTTCCTTAACCGCCTGGGACAGTAATGAATTCCAGTCTCCTAATTGAAAGCAAAACAGATCCTGTGGGCTCAGATTTCACACCTGCCATTGAGAGCTTGTGCCCAGTAAATGCCACTTTATGTGCTAGGAAAGCAGGCCAGCCTGGCTTATCAATAACTTGGTATCCACCAGATCTGACTTGTGATCTTGGCGCTAGTTAACTGTGAATGCTTCGGTCTCTGGGGGAACTCTGGAAGTGATATGTCTGGAATGGGGGCAGGGGTTAGACAGGAATCTAACAAGACGCACCCCTCCTGCTCCACACCAAGAAGCGGATGCTGGCCTGACTCAACAGAGCGCCAACCCAGCCTCCTGCGGGCATGAGGCCTGACTAGCAACCCTTGGTAAATTAGAGCTGATGGAAGTAAAGATAGCAAGTGGGCCAATTCAGGCGCCTAGCTTGGCCTGTCACTATCAGGGGCCTGAAGGTCCCCCTTGGCCTACAAATGTGGAAATGTTCCCTCAGATCCAGCGAAAGCAAACTCCCAAGGACAGACCTCCCAGAAGGGAAGATTTTCCTCCAATGGCAGAAGCAAGCTAACACACTCACCCCTACTCCGCTGCGCAAGGCAGGCAGAGACTGCAAAAGCCACTGAGAGTCAAGAGTGGTGCCCACGGAGTCCACTGAGTGTGGGGCAATCCATGTGGGCATCTCAAGGGCTTCCTTGCAGATGTTTCTCTCAAGACACCTCCCATGTAGCCCAAATCACAGCACAAGGTCATGAAAACAAAGACCACTTCCTGCTTTGGGAGGTGTCCACATTAACAGGAGAGAAAGAAGAGCTGTGGAACGTGACTAAGGATGGAGATGACGAGCTTTTAATGATCAGAAAAGAAACTCCCCAACCACAGCCATGTGGAGGCTTTCCTAGTTCATGTCAGACCAGCCGCCTGGGAAGCCTGTCGCCTGTCTGAGCCCCGGAGGTCTGAATTCTCCTCCTCGTCCCATGCCTGGCTGGCTTCCTCTAGAAATTTTGCACAGAGATATGCCTGGCTCTGCCTCTTTAGTGGCTGAACACCAGATTCAAGGTGGGCAGGCACCTGCCAGCCATCGGGCCTAGACTTGGGGTGGCAGAAGCAGGTACTCACCTGGTGGCTCCTCCTGGAGCCACTGCCCGGGCGTGAGAGGTCACCAGCAGCCTCCGCAGGATTTCCACACGCATGGCTCTCCACTTCTCGGGGGGCAGGATGTGGAGGGCCAGGACTGTGAAATAGTGGGGCCCGTCCACTTCAAAGGCACTCTCCACCCACTTCTCCTTGGGCTGCTCCAGAAAGCCCTGGAGGTTCTTCTCCTCTCGGGAAGTTGCTCGGGTTCTAGAACAAAAGAGCACGATGAAACCAGGGCAGGTGCCAGGGACCAGCAGCAACAGGGGAGGAGGCTGTGCTCAATTTCTCCTCTTCTCCTGGGTGTCCTGAACGCTTGGCTCATAGACCACACCATCCTTATCCCCTCCCACTTCTCCAAGTGCTGCTGCTTCCCTTCCAAGCCCCTCTTGGTGGCATCTTCCTTGGCCCCTCCCCACCTCCAGCTCAAGTCCGACATAATTCCAAACAACTGCTGGCTTGAGCGCCCTGCGGGTCGGGTCAAGCGCCTTCACAAACACTCCACCACCAGTGACCGCAGAACCCTGGAAGGCGACAGCACCTTTTACCATGGCGATTTGCCCAAGGTCACCAAGCAGTAGGGGATGGAGCCAATGTGAATCCTGAATCTCTGGCTCTGAGCCCGCCTTCTGCACTCCCTGACCAGCGTGCTCTTATTACAGCGAGTTGTGCACACTCCTCCTGCAGCACTGCTTTCCACGGCTCGCTGTGTCCTTTGTTTCCCTGTGTGTCTGTGCCCTCTCCCCTTCCACAGAACAGCTTTTTTCAGGCAAGCGCCACTTCTTGCTCCAAATCTTGCCTAAGCTGCAGGGACGATGATGACTACGAACTTTAACGCCAGAGACCATTCTAGGAGCTTCATGTGAACATCCTCACAATAACCCTGAAACAGGTACCAGCAGCAACAGGGGAGGAGGTGTGCTCAATCTCCCAGTCTCACAGAACTACAGCACAGAGAAAGTAAGTATTTTGCCCCAAGTCACACACTGGGGTATGAAAGAACTGGCTTTGAACCCAGGCCACCTGGCCCAGAGCCCGCCCAGCATTAGTTAACTCTGTCTGCCCTCCAGGATGAAGCCTTGGCAGTGGTCACTGATGCAGCAATGAGGGCACTGGAGCTCCCCTGATCAGGTGTTTCTGGCTATACTCTCTCCTTACAACCCAGATGGTGCTCTCAAGCCAGGAGAGCTTGATGCCCTGTTCTAATGCCATGAGGTAAACCAAACACAGCACTAGGAGCCACAGAATCACAGTTACTAGGTGTGCAGACAGCACGGCCTAACTGGGCTGTGGGAAGCAGGGGGCAGTATGAGCACACCTGCTCTCTGAAGAGTGGTGCAAAGGGAATGGTGAATAAACTCAACTCGATTTTCCTGAACTGGAAATCAGAGGCTTTCTGCCATTGCAAAGCTGCTCAATTCTGCTCTGGATCAGTGTCACACACTTGCCTTCATACACAAATGGTCTACCAAAGGCAGTCACCCCCTCACCCGCCTCGAGGCCAAGCCCGTGGCAAGGTAGAGTGACTAGGGAAGCAGTCTGTGGATGAGAGAGTGCCTCTCGGGGAAGCTTCCAGGTCAGCCTGGAATGGACCAAGATAACAATGACACAGCCAACTCCCTCATCACTGACGAAGCTTGAGGAGTTAAAATGTCTAGCATTTAGTGACACCTGAAATCACCAGCTCTGTTCTGCCAGGCAAATCGTGCCAGTTCCCCGCCCTGGGTCAGCTCTCTGCCCTGGGGAAACAGTCCACTCTACCTCCTAGCTGCCAACAGAGACATGTCTCTGCAAAAGCCAAGGGCTCTGTCCAAGGCTACCAACACGCAATTAGTGCTCAGGCCTGCAGCAGTCTGGGGATGGGAACATTCGTGCTGTCAGCAATGCAGGTGTTCCTTCTGACAGTCTAAACAGTTTAGCGGGTGATGTAATGCACTGATGGAGACCCACCTGTGCATCTTTTTAACAATGAAACCTGTGGTCAGGAGGTCAGCCATTTAACTCACAAGGAAATAGGAGGGAAGCAGAAGATAACATTGTTGGAGAAAGAAGACCAGCAAGAACAAGAGACAGATTGTCCTGTTGCCTAAACGAAACTGTAGCTACCTGTGTGACTGCACACAGCCTGTCAGTTCTCTGCCCAATAGATCTGGGGCCTAAAATATGAAACCATTTAATAAATCAAACCTAAGAGCTAAAGTATACTAAATCTGCTTTTGAAATCTGGGGTGGAATAAAAGAATATTATTCTCTACCCAAGTGCTTCTTTAAAATCGTACTTTCACACATCAACCTAACTACCCCTAATGTACACTGGATAAAAATACAATCTAATTTTCCCGGGCTGCCTTCCTTGTCAGTTGACTTCCCTAGATAATCTTAACACTCCCTCCATTCCCCTCACACTTGCCAGAAGCATTACTCACTGGAGGGAAAACGGGAAGCAAGTCCAGTTTCCATTTATGAAACAGGCTCTTGGTTCTGCCACATCCCCTACATGTGAAACCCTCGCCTGTGTGCACCTCCAACCTATCACCTCCCCACCCAAGAGAAGAGAGTGTTGGAAGGAGAAGCAGAGGCTACATGGAAGTAGAAGTTTTGATGGTCTGGCTTCTCCCAGTTTATGTTCTCTCTGAGCTGAAGGTCAGGCCCTTGGCTGCCCACAGTGGGAGATGGGACAGTTTTAGAAGGGAGTCACCTAAAAGCTGTGGATGAACATTCCTACTTCAGCAAAGGCTGCCTTGGGTTAGGCACTGGCTGTGGAACTAAGGCGAATATGGACACGTGGGAGGTGTTGGGTCAGTTAGGTGCTGCCCAGTGGGATGCGAGATACTGACGTGTTCAGGACGTAAAGCACAGTGTGAATGATGTACGGGATCAGGTGGATGTTGCTCTCCCGGCCACCCCCGCCGGTGTCCGCACTGAACGACTGCTCCATGGCGAAGCGCAGGAAGAGCAGCTTGATGTCGTGGATGTTCAGCTGGTACGTGGGCTCCCGCTGGCCCGTGCATTCCTGGAGGTAAGTGTTGTGCCTGAGAGGGAGCAGAACAAGCGCTGAAACAGAAGCAAATCCCTGGTGGAAATCCCCTTCCCTGTGGGCTGCACAGGTTGGACAAATGGACAGCGGGATGAAAGGGAGAGTTGAAAGCAAGGACTGAGCCAGCAGGAAGAGGATGTTTCACTTCTGCTGTGACTAAAAGTGATTCCCTCCAAGCTTTGATGAGAACCCACTGGTTTTGAGGGACCCACTTCTTGAGAGACCAATGTCACAGAACATATTATGGCCACTTCTAGAAGTACATTTTGGAATAAGAAAGGTAAACCTTATCCCTTCTGACTGACCAGGAAATCTATTCTAAGAACCATCTCCCCAAACTCCAAATAAAGGCTTTTTCTATGTCAATTTACATTATAATCTATTAACTATGTCACCTCATGTAAGTTACTCAATCTCTCTGTGCCACAATTTCTCATCTGTAGAGTGTGTCTAACAATAGCACATGGTAAACATTTTAATACTAGGGGCCCAGTGCACAAAAATTTGTGCACTCAGGAGGTCCCTCAGCCTGGCCTGTGCCCTCTCAAAGTCTGGGACCCCCTCTGGGGATGTCCACCTGCTGGCGTGCCTGGTCAGCCTGGGTGAGGGGCTGATGGCTGTTTGCAGGCTGCCCACAGCCCCTTCAGGTTTTGGGTCCCTACTGGGGTGCCTGGGCAGCCTGGGTGAGGAGGTGAGGGGCATTTTCAGGCTGCCGACAGTCCCTTCAGGTTTTGGGTCCCTACTGGGGTGCTTGGGCAGCCTAGGTGAGGGGCTGATGGCTGTTTGCAGGCTGGCCAAGCCCCCCAGGGGGAACCCTCACCCCACTGGGGTGTGGCCAGCCTGAGTGACAGGCTGAGGGCTATTTTCAGGCTGCCCACAGCTCCCACTGACCCAATGTCCCAGCAAGGCTGGCTGGAAGCAGGTTTCTGGGGTTTATTTATCTTCTATAATTGATACACTGTTCCTTTAAGCCGATGCCTAGGCAGGTAATGAAGCCTCCTGTCTGCTTCAGCTCAGTGGCTTCTATAATTGAAAGAATGTTGCCTTAGTAGATGCGCCCAGCCAGCCTAGACAGACAGTTTCCTCCATCGCTAGTGCAACAGAAGCCTGCTGTTTGCTTCAGCTCTGTGGCTTCTATAATTGAAACAACATTGCAACTATGTTGCCTGAGCCGGGAGAAGCCCAGCTGGCCTAGGCAGACAGTTTACTCCTGGTGCAACGGAAGCCTCTGTTTACTCCAGCTCCATGACTGCCGGCCTCCATCTTGGCTGGGTTAATTTGCATACAGTCACTCTGATCAGCTGGCGGGCGTGGCTTAGGCATCCCGTAGAAACGGTCCATTTCAATATTAGTCTTTTATTCGATTAGATTGCCTGTTGTTACTTCCATCATTACTACTACCAGGTACCAGTTTTATGTAAGTACCTTTTCGTCCCTGAGCTTTAAAACCAGGACCTGTGCTGGGCACCACTCCACAAGGCAGCAGTCAGAGGTAAGGGCTTCACAGAAGCTTCAGCTACTCTGCATTTCAGGTCAAGGGAGCCCATGCCACTGAGCTATTAATTTTTATTATTTAATCCTCAGAGGCATATACTGTAGAAGTGAACTCTGGGAAATATTGGCCTCAGGGATCAAGTCAGGCATCCCAGGTCTGATATCCTTAGGTCAACAAAAGTGGAGAGTAGCAAATAACTAGAAATTCTACATGGTGCACAGACACTAAGGGTGCCGGTATCTCAGCAGAGTGCCCTCTGTTCTGAACAGCCCCTTGCCAGCAAGTGAAGAGATAGGGACTCCCAATGAAGGCAACAGGAATGGTCTCACCACAGGATGGGCTGAAAGATGACTCCCCTCATCTCCTGGGAATCCCCTTTCCTACCCCTTTGTTTTATTTATTTCAAAATGAATTAATGCTCAACACTCACCTTGCCAAGCAAGTGGCAAAAGCTGATTCAGGGACACGGGGTCCCCACACAGGAAGGAGCCCGTTGCACTTTGTGTTGGCGTTCTGCAAGGCGGCACTTTCCCACTCTTCCCGGCCTCGAGCCAGCCTGGATGGGAGGAGAGCAGTGATGAGTGCCTGCTGGAATTAACGGCAACCAGGCATCTGGGCAAGTGGAGTGAAGAGGGTTTGCTAACACGAAGGAAGTTAGCCCATGCTCCTGTCTCCACACAGAGAATTAGCCAAGTGTAACCCTGATAAAGCAAATGCAGGCTGCATTGCTTCAGGTGCGTAACATTGCTTTCACCAGCCTTGGGCCAAAATCCATGGGTATTTTCCTGGCAAGAATGGCTCTTCAGCCTACATGGTTAAAGGTAGAACACCTTACTCCCCAGAGACGAAGGAACAACATGAAAACTTCAGGGTTGGCAGCTGCCTACACCTGGGAAGTGACAGAGGTCTGGAGCTGAAGCCCAGATGAGGGAGAGGCCCACCGAGGGAGCCCACGCCCAGAGCCAGGGCCCACCTGACGGCTGCCAGGTGGCAATCGTAGTGCACGATGTTGAAGTGGGACACGGTGCTGTAGCCCTGCTGTTTCCGGGGCTTATTCTCCATCTCCTCCAGGGCCACCCGCTTGGTGAAGGTATAAATTCCCAGGACCTTTGTGGGCTGCAAGAAAACAGGAAAAGGAGGAGCGGTGAGGAGAAACTCCACAGCAGGCTTTGGAAACAGGTGAAGCAGAGCAGAAGGGACCCGAATGCCTACCCTCCTAGGCAGGGACAGCCCAGAAGAGGGGGTGACAGCCAGCACCCCAGGCTCATGGTTAAGCACTTGGCTGGGCAGTGAGATGCGGAGTGAGGGAAGCAACCAAACTAAAGCAGACGCTATGCAGGTGGAAAGACAGAAATGTATGTTTAAACTGTCCTTCTTTTCTTTTTGTTTTATTTTAAAATGAATAAAGTGCCTCTTGATAAGTCAGTTGCTTTTCAAAAATTATAGGGCAGCCTTAACTGGTTTGGCTCAGTGAATAGAGCGTGGGCCTGCGGACTGAGAGGTCCCAGGTTCGATTCCAGTCAAGAGCATGTACCCTGGTTGCAGGCACATCCCCAGTGGGGCATGTGTAGGAGGCATTGATGTCTCTCATCAATGTTTCTAACTATCTCTCTCCCTTCCCCTCTGTAAAAAATCAATAAAATATATATTTTTTTAAATTATCAGGCAGCTCTAAAGAGCCTGTGTTACAGCAGGACTTAAAGGCCTGTGGTCCAGGGTACTGCCCTTCAATAGCTTGGGTGCTAAGTAGTCAATAGAAGCTAGAGAGAAAGGGGATCCCTTTTAGGCCTTTAGGGGAGCAAACAAGTCACTTGTTGCTCTGCTCCTTTCAGGTAAGAATCAAGTTTGGGGGAGCCTGATCTCCCCAGGTGTCCTGAATGAAAACAGCATGGTATGCTTTTAAAAGCCCAGAATTTTGGCTCTGTCCCATGACCTTTGCTCCCAGCCATAAACAGAACTTTTTACAAGTTTAAGAATAAAATTACATCAAGTTCTGGGCATGGGGCCTAGCAAGGCAGAATCCAGTGAGTGCTTGTTGTGTACAATCATGATGATGATGAAGGCAGTGCCTTCCTGCCTTTAAAGAGTGGCCAAGAAGCAAGCCTTGGCCAGTCTAAGAACAAAAGGCGAGGGCCGCTACCAGAGCAAGCAGGCAGGCTGGCCACCAGGCCCAGCCCAGGCCCAGGCCCAGAGCTGTACCTGGAACTTGTACCCCTCCCTGCAGATGCAGCACGTGAGGCCCGGCTCCTCAATCAGCTCTTCCATCTGCTTCACGAGTGTCGTCTTGGTCACGACCTGGCCCTTTTCATTTGTCTGTTGGGGGAACCCCAGGTAGTAAGTCAGAAGGAGATTTCCACACACACAGACCCCCACCCTAACTCAGGGACACTCGAGGGCAGGGCTGACCCTCCACAAACACTAAAGGATGGCTGCATCAAAAGGAATCTCTGCAGTTGGCTTCTAATGAGGGCAAAGACCCAGATTCCCTGCTATTCCCTTCCTGCAGGACCACTGAAGCAAAGAAACCATCCGGCTGGAACCCTGGCAAGCCGCCACTTGCCACCAAAACAGCCCCTTCTTTGTGCCAGCAACACCAGCTCTCAGCTGGCACAGGCTGATGCGTTATGATTCATTTACTGTTCCCATGGGAGTTTTAAAACTGCTGACACTCAGTTTGCTGGCTTGGAGGAGGCTCTCACAGGCCTACTGCTTCCTCTAAGGCCTCAGAACAGTGAAAACAGCACAGAGCCCTTTGTGTGCACAGACCGGGGTTCAAAGTTCTGTCAACCACTTATTAGTTATGTGCCTTGGCTTATTTACTTCATCTCTCAGCCTCAATTAGTTCATCTGGAAAATGGGTATAATAATACCTTACAGAACCACACGAAGGCTTAAATAAAATCTTGTAAGTAAGTTGCATAAGCACAGTGCTTGGCAGATAGTAAATCCTTGATAACAATGGCTATCTTCACCATTTTGACGGTTTCTATAAACTAAAATCCCTCAGCACTCGAGTCTCATCTTTACAGAACAGTAACAGTCACAGCTCTGAGGGTTGTTGGGAAGAATAGCAAAGTGAAGGGCCTAGCACACTCTCTTCCTCCGTCCAGATTTCAGCTTCCTGTGCCCAACCCAGTCCTGTCCCAAATTACAAATCCTTGGCCACCTCTTCAGCAGGGTGCCAAGAACTGGGGACTCAGGGACTGGCTTTACCGTCATGCCCAGGGTGCCCAGAGCCTTCTGCCTCATTGCCATGGCCATGCGCTTCTTCTCAGCCCGGGTCTCCCTGCGGGCGGCGTCAATCTTCTTATTTACATCGGGGTGCTCCCGCAGTGCCTCCAGCAGGTTCTCTGCCAGGGTCCCAATGCCCTCATCGCTGGACACCTGCTCCAGTTTATGCAGGTTTGTGATGGAGTCAGTTCCAATCAAAACCTGCCAAGAAGGGGCCAGAGAGACACAGGCCTCCAGTTATGTAGACAAGTGTGCTTCCCAGGAGCTTAAAGGTTCAGAAAATCAGTGGAATGTACACAACCTTGTGTTATCAGCTCAAGTTTCAATCCGATCCTTTCATTCTAAACTTTGAGAGATTTGGATAAATGGGGGAGGGTTCGGCTCTGCCAAGGACCTCTGGTCCATCACTATGCTCTTTAGCTTCAGCATCTCTGCTATAAAGCAGGGGGTAATGCCAGGGCCCTTGTGATGATTAAAATGAGACAACATGCAAAGCATCCAGGCACAGGGAAAGGGGTGCAGGTAAGATTCCCTGGAGAAGCAGCACCTGACGAATACTGAGTAGTGAACTCAGTGACTACCAAGCAGAGCAGGCCCTTGAGGTTCAGAGGGACTGTGCTAAGGTCTTCCTCTGGGGCCACCAAGCTCAGGAGCACAGGAGTTTTCTCAATCTCTGGATACTAGAGGTACAACTCAAGTGGGACTAGAGATAAGAAAACACTTAAAATGTATTAACAAGAAGCCCTGTGCTTGAGAAGGTCGGCAATCAATACGCTATAGCACCACGCTCGGAACTGGGGTCGGAGACCAGCAGAACCCTGAAGGCAGGTGCCATTTGAAAAGAGCTCTCCAGGTGAGCTCACTGAGAGCAGCAGCATTTCCCTGAACTCCGCACCACCCACCTCACAAGTGAACTGATGACAATTACTACACATTTGACAATAAGTTGAAGACAATGAAACCAACTTACAATGTGAAAGCTCAACACTCAATCAGATCGCTTACTAGCTCATAAATCTATTCTCATGGCTTCAAATATGCAGCTCAACAAAATTATAGGGCCTGTTGTGTCTCAAGCTCCTAAACACCAAGCCCATAGTTCAACTGTCTTAGGTGAGGTTGCCCACACTCAACACTGCTGTTTACTGTGTGTGAGGCAGTGTTTTAGATGCTGGGGAAACAGACTGTATCCTCTTGAAGCTTACTTTCTAGTTAGGAGGACAGGTTGAGAATCAAACCTAATGAATTCTGCCCACCTCACTTCAAACCTCCAGTTTAGTAACTAAGAATAAGCCTAGTTATCAGCAGACCTGTCCTAAGCTCGCCTCCTTCATGGCACTACCATTCACCCTGCCACCCAATCCAAAAACTGAGCAGAGTTCTTGATTCATCTAGCTGCTTCTCTCCCCAGGTGCAATCAGCCTTCGAGTCCATTCATTCTACCTCCTACATCTCTGCCGAATCCATTCACTGTCCCAAAAAGATTACATGCTGTGTGATTCCATTCTTATGACATTCTTGAAATGACAAACTATAGAAATGGAGAACAGATCAGTGGCTGCCAGGGATCAGAGGAGTGGGGGTGCAGGAAAGTGAGTGGGGCTACAACAGTGCAACAGAAGAGATCCTTGTGGTGCTGAAACTGTCCTGAATTGTGCACCAAGATCAGCATCCTGGCTGTGATACTTATGACCATTGAGAGAAACTAAAGAATAGGTATAGATATGATTTCTCTGTATGCTTTCTTTCTAAAAATATATTTTTTTTATTGATTTCAGAGAGGAAGAGAGATAGAAACATTATGATGAGAGAGAATCATGGATCGGCTGCCTCCTGCGTTGCCCCACACTGGGGATCGAGCTCAAAACCCAGGCATGTGCTATGACCAGGAATCTAACCATGACCTCCTAATTCATAGGTCGATGCTCAAACACTGAGTCACACCATCTAGGCATCTCTGTATTATTTCTTAACAACTTCATGTCAATTCATAATTATCTTGAAATTAAAAGTTCAATTTTTAAAAACCCCAGCCTGGCCACCTGCCCAGGTCAATTAGGATTTGTGAGTGCTAACAGCTGCCTCAGCCCATGGGCAGCTATCAGGAATGAGCTACAGAGGGGAACAGATGGGCCTCTCTGAGCACAAAGTTTTCAGCTTCTGGACACAGAGCAGAAAACAGGGTGAATGTATTACTAATGTCCCAGTGACTGTGGCCAGAAAATGAAACTGTTTTACACTTGGGTCAGTAACACTCACAGTCTAACTGCTGCTCAGCTGCTCTGTGAGAAAATGAAGCCCCACATAGGAATGAGTTGAATGAGGAAATCACAAATGGAACTTAATCCTTCCCACAGAGAGCTGAGCCAGATGACCTCTGAGAGTGCCTTCCACTCCAGAAGTCTCATGTATCAGGGCAGGTCATGCCTCAAGGCTATCATGGCAGTTATCTTCCTCAGTCCTGGGAGATGGTTCCCTCACTCTACATGTCCTGTCTCCAGAAGAAGGTATACATGCAGGCTGGCTACTCACCTGAGTGGCAGGGTGCTGCATGGCCAACCCCCGCAGGAGCCTCAAGATAAATGGCAGGGCTGGGCGGGACAGAAACTTCTTCCAGATGTCAGCATCCAAGCTGTAAAGCAAAGAAAGGCTTACAGCAGGCCAGGGAAGCAAAGGCTACTTAGAATCCAGCTGTTGATTTTGATTTGTTTAAACATGACCCTCCAACAGTGCCACAAAGAATCACAAGGGACCACCCAGTTCAGCTGAGAAGCAGAGAGATGAGTACTCTAAACAGAAACCAAAAGGCTGTCATCCTTTCTCCAGAGCTCCAAAGGACTCTGCAGTGGCTGAGAGTCACCTTGGTCGTTTCCAAAACAGGAGGGAGACCCCCAAGGAGGGCCAAGGGGAATAATTATGCCAAGATGACGGAGGTGGAAGGAACTGGGACAAGAGACAGGAAAGCAGTCACTTTGCCAAAGCCACTTCTTACTTTTTGGCACTGGGAATGTGCTTTTTCATGTAGTCAAGGGCATTCTGGGTGATTCCCTTCTGGAGAATCAGGTCCTTTAGCTGGTGCCCATTGCTGTTGTTCTTGATGCCGGCTGCGATTTTACAGAAGCAGTCCAGGAAGACTTTATCATCGCCACTGTGATCTTCATCATACCTAAGTGGGAAGAGCCAAGAGTCTGAAGGCATGAAAGGAATAGCATAAGCTGAACAACCTTCAACCGTCTATAGGATCAAGTCTAAATCCCTTAAGCTGATCTGGTTCCCACCACTCTCCCTCTTCCCTCCTCCATCCCCAGCTTGTTATACCCCTACCCACCTACATCCACTTCACCATCTCTGCAGAGCCAATTTCACACAATATATTTTAACTAAGGATTCTCCAATTAGATTAAGCCCCTTAAAGATCTGCCAGACTGGCACATAAAAATCTGATCAAAATTCAGGTGATTCAGAGAGAAACCAAGATGGCGGCATACCACACCTGAAACTGTTGCCTCGCAAAACCATTTCAAAAGCACAATGAAAAGAAAAAACGGACACCACCCAGAACCACGGGAAGGCTGGCTGAGTGGAAAGTCTACAACTAGAAGAGAAGAGAACAGCACACTGAGACTCAGAGGAGGTGCAGAAGTAAAGTGCAGAGGTACGGAGGTGCGTGTGGAAAGGGCTCGCAGAAAGGACTGGCAACTGAGGACATGGTTCTCTCTTTCACTATGGAGGGAGTCACAAGCTCCCAAGGGCTCTGAACTCCAGTTCCGGGCAAGTTTCTGGGGATCCAGACTCATAAGGAGAGAAGCTGAACTACCTGGCACCAGGAGGAACTCCAGAGTGGCTTTCTACCATGGGGCACTGAGACCTCTTAGGGCAGGGCTGAGAACCAGCCATAGCCATTTGCTTTTGCATATAAAAGGCTGGGTAGCCTCAGACAAAAGCTAAATTAGCACCTCCTTAGAGATCCAAGAGCCAGTGTAACCAGTGGTCAGAGTGGGACAATCCAGATTACAACTCCTCAGATCCATAAAGGACACACTCAGGGAGCAGACTCAGTAAGCACCAAAGCCCCATTGAAGCAAGTCTTGTCCCATAAGGGTCTCTCCAGCACAGAAGTTCTCCCACCGTAGACACAGCTGATTCTCATAGCCAAGTGACCTGGAGGTCAATTCCTCCCAGTGATACCAACAACAATCAAGGCTTAGCTACAAGACTATACACAAAGCCTAGAAAGGGGTGCACCAAGAGTGTCCATCTCAGGTAATTGGGGAGGCTGAGCCACTCTGGCCCTATAGGACACCTAGCACAGAAAGCCACTCTATCAATGCAGGGAAGCAGCCAAAATGCGGAGACAAAGTAACAGGTAACAAATGACAGAAATGGAGGAAAGCAAACGACTGGATATAGAGTTCAAAACCATGGTTATAAGGTTTTTCAAGAATTTTCTAGAGACCGCCAATAAACTTAGTGAGACCCTCGAGGATATGAAAAAGGACCAGCTAGAAATTAGGCATACACTGACTGAAATAAAGAATAATATATAGAGATCCAACAGCAGACTAGAGGATCGCAAGAATCAAGTCAAAGATTTGAAATCCGAAGAAGCAAAAAACATCCAACCAGAAAAGCAAAAAGAAAAAAGAATCCAAAAATCTGAAGACAGTGTAAGGAGCCTCTGGGACAACTTCAAGCGTACCAACATCAGAAGAAAAGAGAGAGCAAGATACTGAAAATCTATTTGAAGAAACAATGACAGAAAACTTCCCCTACCTGGTGAAAGAAATAGACTTACAAGTCCAGGAAGTGCAGAGAACCCCAAACAAAAGGAACCCAAGGAGGACCACACCAAGACACATCATAATTAAAATGCCAAGGGCAAAAGACAAAAAGAGAATCTTAAAAGCAGCAAGAGAAAAGCAGTCAGTTACTTACAAGGGGGAACCCATATGACTGTCAGCTGATTTCTCAACAGAAACTTTGCAGGCCAGAAGGGAGTGGCAAGAAATATTCAAAGTGATGAATAGCAAGAACCTACAAACAAGATTACTTTACCCAGCAAAGCTATCATTCAGAATTGAAGGTCACATAAAGAGCTTCACAGACAAGAAAAAGCTAAAGGAGTTCATCACCACCAAACCGGTATTATATGAAATGCTGAAAGGTATCCTTTGAGAAGAGGAAGAAGAAAAAGTAAAGATAAAAATTAAGAACAACAAATACCCATCTATCAACAAGTGAATCTAAAAATCAAGTGAATAAAAAATCTGATGAACAGAATAAACTGGTGAGTAGAATAGAATCAGGGGCATAGAAAGGGAGGGGATTGACAGTTCTCAGGGGGAAAGGGGTGTTGGGGATGCGGGACAAAAATCGTACACCTATGGATGAGGACAGTGGGGGGAGGGGGGTAAGGAAAGAGGGTGGGGTGGGAACTGGGAGGAGGGGAGCTATGGGGGAAGCGGGGAGAAGGAACAACTGTAATAATCTGAACAATAAAGATTAAAAAAAAAATTCAGGTGATTCTTCCTTAGTCTCCCAGAACTAGTTCAAGGCTTTTGTGGAGATTCTCTCTTTGCCATATGAAGTCCAAGCAACATACTTCTCAAAGCTGCAGTATGGTTTGAACCGCTCCACCAAGATCTGCATTTTCTCCACCTCCCCGAAGGAAAGGTAGGGGATGATGCGCAGCAGGCCCTGGAGCACACTCGGGTTGGAGCGAACGAAGGTGCTGTTGATCTGGTCCAAGAGCATCACCAACTGATCTTTGTCCCCAGTTAGGAGGAGGTTGCCCTGCAATCGGAAAGAGGATAGGAGGGCCCTTAATGGGGTCAGGACTTGGGCTGTAGCACTTCCATCAGCCATCAGAAGGAGCCCTAAAAGAAATGTCTCAGCACTACCTAGGGAATAAACTGTGAGTTCCACTTGATAAATTAGTTTTTGAATTTTTGTGATGGCTTTGTTAATAGTCACAGGTGATCAAAGTACAATCTCCCATTATAACCTGATGAACAAAAAGATAGATACAGAGGCAGAGAAGCATCGAACAGACTGTCAAATTACAGTGGGAAGACTGGGGAGGGTTGGTGAGGGGGAGGTAAGAGATCAACCGAAGGACTTGTATGCATGCATATAAGCATAGCCAATGGATACATGACACTGGGGGTTGGGAGGATGGGTGAGGGCATGTGCCTGGGGGTAGGGAAGGCCGGGGAGAACGTCAATGGGGTGGGGGGCGGGGGGAGGGAGACATATGTAACTACTATTTGTAATATTTTAAACAATAAAAAAAAAGGTACAATCTCCACTCCCTCAAGAGAATGTAGACTCCCTGATACTCATTTATGCATCCTATCTCTAGCCAAAACATTTGCATCAATAAGAATGGAGGGCAGCAATGGTGCAGTAAGTGAAGAGAAACTGAACTGGGAGTTGGAGACCTGAGTTCTAGACTAAACAGCTCAGTTCATTTTTCTGGGCTGTTTCCTCAACTGTGAGGTGAGTGAAGACTTGGACTAAGGCCCCTGTCTGTCAGCTAGAACATGTAGCCTTCCGTTAATGAGCAGCTCTTAGTGCAAGAATATCCCTAGCAGCTTTGTTCCCTCAGAATCCACAGCTTTCAGGCTTTAGTGCAATGATGTCACCATTAATTAGTTGAGCCTTGCCATTCCCATAGGTGAGTGGGTTCAGTCACTCTTGGGTGACACAATGAGACACTGGCAATGGGACAGTGCAGGTTTCTGGTGTCTGCAGAGGACAGGCTGGGCTCACTCACCTTGTCCTCACTCAGAGGCTCGGCATTGGACTCATCCAGAATGATCTCCATGATGCTAAGCACCTGCTCAGCCACAGCTGCACCGCCACTGTCCTTGCTTTCCTGCTCAGCTACCAGGGCCTGTAGGAGGAGACACAGTCACTCTAGGAACAGCAACACTCATTGATGGGATCTGCTCCTCAAAGATGTCCTTCATGGCCTGACTTCCCAGAGATCGTGTGTGCATGTGGATGGTGAAAATGTGATGCTCCACATAGCTTTCTGCTTGCCCTGAGGTGCGTGGCACTACTTCTCCACTGGTGTGTGGTCTGGACAGTTTTAACGACTAACTTGTCTCTGATCTGAATTCAGGAAAGGGACAAGGAAGCTCTTGGGTGTCATGGTGACACATGAGGTGAGCAAGTAGGACAAGGGACCCCTGAATGATCCAGACAGACAGATGAAGTGCTTGAAAAGGTCATAGTCCATTTCATCAGATTCCATAACTGAGCTGTCTTTCCGCCACCCAGGACTTTTAGGACTCTACCTTTTGCAGCCCACACTCTTTACTTACCAAGTTTAGAGTCCCCAGCATGACATTCAAAGTGTTCATTTCCAGCTTGACCAACTGCTGCCGGTTGACTTTCACCTTCACACAGTAACTGAACAATTTCAGCAGCACCTGACGAGAAAAGCCAGTCAACACCCATGAAGTGAAAATGTGTGGACAAGAGGAACAGAATGCTTCGGGGAGGTCAGATACAACCAGCAGGTACTCCTCCTGAAACCCAGAGGGCAGCAGAGAAGTGATCCTTAAGGAGGAATGGTTAGGAGGCTGAAATACCATACCAGGTGGGCAATTTAAACAGCAATGCTCTCCAAAAGCAGCTCTTGTGTGCTGGGTAGATCCCACCATCTCTAAAACCCTGGCAGAGACACCAATCCCCAATGGAACAGGTGATGCTCTGTTGCCTTGGGGAAAATTCTAGTACTAACTTAAGACTCTTAACTAATAATCAATAGGAAGATTCCAAAGGTCATAGCCTGTGGCAGCTCAGAACCATGGCCTGTGGCAGCTCAGACATGGGTACAGTAATATATGTTCTCATGGCCACTGGAGGTAAAAATCACAGTGTAATATCTGTGCTGCCTTTGAAATCCTCTTTCCTTACTAATGGGACCAATGAGTAATCAAACAAAAATCCTATAAGAAATGAAAGGATTACTTACAAAATTTATTTAAAAAGCAATAATAGGTAACAGACACAAGTACTGTTTTTTAGGAAAAGACAATCAGACATTGGTTCCACAAGTGACTAAAGGAACTTAGCAAAGGCTGCCATCATACTGGTGTTTTGGGGAGAGTAGGCCAGGAAGAGGGCCAAGAGGAAAAGGAGCCTAGAAGTTGAACTCAGGGAAGTTGCCTTCACTGGCTTACACTGTCCGTGGCACCATGCTGCCCTCTAGAGTTAAATGGCACAATGACCACAAGCTTCTTTCCATAGGGTCTCTTCCAAAGCAGAAGGCTGGTCCCACCTTACTGCCTCCAACTCACTGTTAGAAGGTGTCGTCCCTGCTTGAAATCTTTGATCCCTGCCAATCTGTTAAGCATGCATTCCAGACCCCCACACTGGGCCATCACACCAGCCATCTTATACACTTCTTCTTCATCTTCTTCTTCATCTGGAGGAGAAGGGAAGCCGAGCAGACACAGAGGAAAAGGTGAAGATGGGCATAAAACTGATAGCCCTCTTCCGTGCTGGTAGCTCTTTCCCTTTTTTCATATCTCCAATAAAGACAGCCAATAGAAGGGTCAATACTGTATATTAAACTACACCACCTCACTCTCAGTAGCTTTTTAAAAGACTCAAGTCAATTAAAATTATTTACTCAAATACGTGAAAATATAAGTAACACAACCATCAGTGAAAAAAAACAACACACTAAGCTAAAAATAAATCTACACTCAAATTTGTTGCTAATTGCATTATTTTCTCCAAGGCTGGTTGTGTTTTTCTTCCCAACCCCAGAGATACCTGAATCAGGCCATAGGTACTTGTATTTTCCCTCAGTCAGAGAAGTAATCTCCCCTCAATTCTGATCAGAATATTTGCCCAGAATACCTCTAAGTCCCAGGATGTGAACCTCTGATTGGTCCCAAACCTCAACCCAACATGCAGCGGTATCTGTGAAAAGGGTCACACCTGTGGTGGAATCCAAGGACTCGATGAACTCCTCAGTGGCGTCACCCAGCAGCCCTCGCATTCGATAAACAATCCTCATGGGCTCTCCCTGAGCAGACAGAGTTGAAGAAAGGCACTTGTAAATAGGCCCAGAAAATACGAAGATCTGAATACCTAGTCTCAAGTAACTTCAGAGTGTGGACAACTTCCATTTCTCTACATGATGTGAACCACAGCATCTAGAATTCAAATGCACTGCATTCCCTTAAGGGGGAGGAAGCTAACTCATTTAGTGTCTATTTAGACCAGGAATTATATGAAGCATTTTACAGACACTATCCCATTTAGTTTCATTAAACTCTATGTAATAACTCTAACAATTACTATTTATTGTTTTACTCTGTGCTAAGTCCTATGCTAGTTAAGCACTTTATATTACCCTTCTGTACATGGTTAAACAGCTTGTTCTAAGTTACCCCCCTGTAAGCCCAGGTCTACGGCCAAGCCTGTGCCTGCTGCAGGAGCAGAAACTCTAACTAATAAGGACTACCACTCAAAGAGTTCGGACAAGGGAGGATCAAAGGGCTTTGGTTCAAGTCTCAGGCACCAAAAGCAAGAAAAGACAATGCATCAATCTTTGCCATTGGAGAGCCTACGGGCTTCATTTAACCAGACAGCAAGGACATCCTAATGTCCTCAAACTACAACCCCTAGCCTGATGGAATAATGAAGAGCAAGTCTTTGGCAGATCTGTAGCATTCTGTAAATTGGAGGATCATGAACATTTGCTATACCGCAGGTAAACGAATTAAGCACTCTAGCATTTACATTATCCTCGTTTTGGAGGTGAGAAATGGGGGCTTGAGGTCATACTATACGAAATGATGGCTGCCTCTAAGCCATGCTCAGGATCAGGAGAAGAACCTGGAGGAGAAAAGCTGTCAGAAAGGCCGCTTCTCAGCTATGGAGGCTGAGAGAGAGAACAGCCGTAGATCATGGACAGAAAGAGGCTTAGAAAACAGGACAGGCTCCAGTCAGTAGCAAAGAGATGGGCTGTTGCACGGAAGGTCTGGAAGGGTATTGGAAGGGATGAGAGGGGGGTTCATTGTGGGAGGACATCTGTAATACTTTCAATAATAAAGATAAATTTCAGAAAATAAAAATAGAGATGAGCTGTTTATGAGGGAAGTAAGAAGGGAAGTTGATGAAGCCCCAGATATAAAGCTGCCATGAACTCTGGACTTTGTCAGAACAACCCCTCTGTGGATTAAGCCCACTAATGTGAAGGCTGAGCGATCTTCAACTTCTATCTTGTCTCATGGTTCAAAAGGTAAGATGCCTGTGTGTATTATGTGGGTTCCATACTACCATTTACAAAGGTGCCCACAGAAGCTTGACCGTAACTTTTTATGTGCATCAGGGATTACATCTGCATCGTTCTGTTTTGATGCTAAACTGTCAGTGACAAGATGCACTGGATAGGGCAGTCCACAACACTCTACCTACCCAGCTGGCAGCTGACCAATAGTAAGTAGTGTCCAGGATTCCCGGCACAGTGGGGGAGAGAGAGAGAAGCGAAAATATGCAACAAATTAAAGGCCAACATGTCCAATGGCACACCACCCATCTGGTTTCTTAAATTCTACAAAAGTATGTGGGAGTAAGTCTAGAAAAGTCTATGGTACTACACTGGGATACGAGTTGCTGGAATTAACTGTTTATTTGATTCCTATACTAAAAATCCCTTAGGAGAGACAAGAAATGAAAAGAAATGGGAAATCAAGAAAGAAATGGACGGGAAGGAACAGAGAGACTGAGGAGGGAAGGTGGGAGGAAAATACCTAAGACTTGCATGAGCAGGCAGTACTGCAGTGGCCAAAAGGACCAGAGAGCTATGCTTCCTTCATTTCCTTTTCCCTCCTCAATGCCCCAAACTAGTGGAATAGAAATTATGCTCCTCTGACACAGCCACTGGGAAAATGTTCTGATAACTGAGCAGGCCCCCAAAAGCTGAGGATTTATTTCAGTCACGAGGTGCCTGCACAGAAACTACGAGAGCAGGCATTCCCCATGACAGTGCTTCCTCAGACTTTGCCCAGCCTGGCTGCACAGCAGAAAACATCCTCTCCTGAAGCTCTTCCACCTTCCCTAGCCAAGTGCTTCAGAGGGCAAGATGGCTGCTTCTCTCCTCAACCACAGTCAGAGGAAGGGCAGCTTAAGAGCTGCTACGTAAGCTGGGTAAGTGATGACCAAAGCGGCTCCTCCTGGTACAAGTCTGCACACATCAGAAAAGTAAAATCACACCTCCAAGCAGCAGAACAAGTACATACCTCATTCGTAGTACACCAGACCTTCTTGTAAACTTCGGCCACAGGAAGGTCCAAACTAATGATTTTATTGTTCACTAGAAGCTGAACAGAAAAGTAGATGAGGCTGTTATTCCAGATAATTGTAAGGCAAGTTAATTTCAAGATCCAAGGGCACTTTATAGCAGAGGTTCATAATTCATCATTTTTATGTTTTGAGGATCAATCGATTCTCCCTCTCTAATATGCACATGTGTGCACAACACAACATTTTATGCACAATTTCTTGGGTTGCAAACACCCTTAACCCAAACCATGGATTCTGGGCTAAAATCCCCTGCTGAAGACCTTCTCTTAGCCTGAGTCCATTTCAAGCTCAGCACCAGAAAAGGCCATTTTCTCTATTTCACCCAACCTGCTTTCACTATGTATATATTAACACCAGACCCTAGAAGATATCTACCAGAAGGTGCCAGACACAGAGCCAGGGATGTGCACCAGAGCTCGCGTGCCCGTGTTCAGGGAGAGTGCTGGAAATCACTGGGAAGCCTCTGCCAGAGCAACAAGAATACCGAAAGTCTATCTATCCCATGCCAAGTGACCGCAACTAATCCTTTGCTTACCTCATGTTAGGCCTGGGGCAGAGCCTTTACAGGTAATTAACCTGTACACCAGGTAAGTGGGAATCACTGGCCCCCATTTAGAGATGAGAAAGCTGAAGCAAGCTAGCTGTCTAATGTTAACCAGCTACAAAAGGGAGGAACTTGGGTCTCATCTCAGCCCACGTTCTTGACCATGGCAGCTCTGTCCCATGCTTATTACCTCCATCCCACTGTCATCCTCCAGGAGAGCCACCAAGTCACAGTCCTGGCAAATCTTGTTCTTTATATCCCTCATAAGTGGCCCAATGCCTGGCTCGTTGCTGCTGTAAGGGTTGCCAGGCATCCTGCCCTGTAAGAAGTCTTCTTGTTGGGGGTCCTTCTCCAGGGTCACAAAGAACTCAGTGACTTCATTCTCCTCCTAAAGGTCAGAGAGGAGGCATCAGAAGGGAGGCATAAAGACATGTGTAGAGAGATGGCAGCAGCCTTTTAGGTTTATACCATACTGCCTTGCTCCATGAACACTCTAAGTGAAACACACCAGACTCATCCAGTTCCCTACACATTTAAAGATATAAAAAATAGGAAGCTCGGGTGATTCCAAAAATCCAAATATAACTCAAACAGTGTAAATATTAAGCATCTCCTCTGAAAGTCAAGGTTGGGATAGGAGAGAAACCTAAATAAGCAGGTGAGGAGTGACATGAAAGCTGTGTTACTAAAATGAGGAACAGGGGGCTTTCCTGCTTGTCTCATGTGATGCTGACCGATTTGGGGCCAGTGACTCTGTTACTGGTGGCCCTTGAGTCAAGAAAAGGGTCTCCTTTATATTATAGAGCATCAGGCATGCCCACTCCCAATGACCTCTCATCAATAACTGAGGACACTGGTGTTTTTCATCCTTTCTCAGTAACAAGGGAGGATCTTTGGATGATACTATGCTTCTCAACAGCTCAGGCCAGGGAACAAATATTCATGCATGTGTACTCAAAACGAGGGAAGAGGGTAGTGAACATTTCTTTATACTCAGCTCAACATTGTTCTTTCATAGCATATCGGATTGATATGCAGGGAGGTTAGTCGTAGTTTTCTTAAAAAGGCTGATCTTACCTTATATCTAGGAAATAAGACCAAGGAAAGGTTTTTCAAGGAAGGATTTCCTATCATCAAGATCAGGAAAATTATGAGGTTGCTTCTGGTTTTGTGTCAGTGGTGGTTTCTAACATGTTAACTAGACGGCCCACAGCCGGTAAGACTGCCCATGACTATAATGGATCACCAAGAGGTTTTACGGCAGAAAGGCTGATGCAGATGCCCCAAGCGCCCGGGAAGTACCACTGCTTACGGGATAAATGATGCTGCAGAGCCTCTCAAAGATGAAGACAGGAGTCCGGTAGTCATCCAGATTGTAGCGCTTGGCTGTCTCAATGCACACAGCCATGAAGGCCTTGGTTTCTGACTCTGTACCTGCCAGAAATCAAAGCAGTCAAGCCAGTTAGGGACAGCAGTTCACACACAGAATCCAGAATGATGTTTAAAATGAAGTATCATCAGTGACAGAGTCGTTCTGCCTGGTAAGTTTTTAAATGCCCTACATGGCAATATCAACAGTTCAATTGGAAACCTGAAGCTGATTGATTTTTATTCTCACATCACATTCTGTTTGAAAGCCTTAATACCCAAGTCAACACCATACATCATGATCAGTGGTGTCCATGTCTTCCTTTCAGAATTATAACCTCAAATTGCTTAACCAACATAGGTACCCAAAAATGTCAAATATTGGACATTTTAACATGATCCTAACTGTATTTCAGTCCAAACAAAGGGAAGTTATAAGCTTCATTCTAAATGATTAGTTGGACTGCCTTCTATAAGCCAAAGACATAATTTCAAGTCATACAAAGAAGAAATATCCTGCTGAAAAGCATCCACGTGACAAGGCCACAAACGGGCCAAGCATGGCAAAATGAAATGGCAACAGAAGGACCTTCTTGTTTGGTAACATAGAAGACTATGTTCCCTGGCCTACTTCCCACTTCTCACCACTTAAAAATAACTGAAAATATTGAATAACAAGGTATCAGTGAACTGCCACACTAGCAAAGAATCAAAGGCCAAAATCGAAGAGAAATCAGGAACCCAGGAAAGTTAGCAAAACACTGAGGTTGCTTTTGCCTTGAACTTTGGTTTCAGTAACCTACCAAGATCTGCCAGGGTGGAAAGTCTAGCAGGAATGCCCTGCACGCGTAAATCTGGTGTCCTAAAAGAGCTATGCCTTGGTTTAAGGTTCAACTAGAAATGTCTTGCCTTTTCTCCCAGGCAAATAACTGACAGGAAATTGTCTTCCCTTAAACTGTGTCACTGAGTAGAGGGAGGAGAAAAAAAATCTCTCAAACTCAACCATTCAAACTCAAAGTTTACAACTTTGCTGAAGGCAGCCCTGGGATGGCAGTGCCCTAAGATACCTCACAGAAGCAGTTACAAATCCTCTCTTTAAAAAAAAAAAAAAAAAAATTCTTAGGCTCCAATCTTGAAGAATTTCCTCAGATAAATCCTCAAACACAGTAAAAATAAATAGATAATCATAAAATACAAAAAAGTTTAAGGTACCATAAGAGCCAAAATAACAACATGAATCAGATTAATAAATATTTCAAATTTTACAATTATCAGGCACAGAAATATGTTTGATATGTTGAAAGAGTATAAAAGGAATGGGAAATGTCAATAAAAAGCCGGAAGGCTATAAAAACTAATAGAACTGTGAGAACACACTAGGTAGATTAAAAACAGGGCATAGAGTATAGAAAAAAAATTAATAAATTTAACAACAGAATAGAGAAAAATCATCCAAAATCAGCATAAAGATACAGGGAGATAAACACTATGAAAGACAGGTGAAGAAATATGGATGACAGAGTGAATGGAGTTCCCAGGGACCAGGAATAATAGCTAAGGATTTTCCATAACTAATGAAAGACACTAATTTCAGAAGCTTTGGCCTCTTTCTAATCTAAGAACAATATAAAAAGATCAAATTGAGCCCAGCTCTGGAATTTTACAACGCCAAGAACCATTCTTTACTTGAATGCGTGGACATGTTTGCACGCCTCCGCTGGCTCTGCAGAACTCAGGGAAATCAGACTAATGTGCCCAGGCAGACCCAGAAGGAACACGGGGGTCCTGGGCTCCAGGTCCCTAGTGGTGCTACCTGTGGTCATGTCCTCCAGCATCTCCAGCAGCATATCCTGGGTCTCATCGATCAGCTTGGTCCTCTGCACCACCAGCTTTCGCAGGCACAGGTATCCATTCAGCACAGTACCCACCAAGCGACTTTTAAAATGCCTCTTGATGGATTCCACCTCAACAAACGAGGAAAGAAGGCCTGTGGAGACAAGAAAAAGTTGCTGCAAATGTTCTGAATGGGAATATAAGCAAGGAAGGTCTGTGTCTTCGAAAGATAATGAGCAACTCAAAAGCCTAGAAAAGCTATCTCTGTGGCCGGCACAGAGCAGGTGCTCAAGGAGTATACTAGTCAATGGAGAACAGCAGCTCAAAACGGTAAACCCATAGATGAAGAGAAAAATGCAGAGCTTAAATGTGCAGATGGTCCACCTCAGCACCCAAGGAACTAAGGCTCAGTCCCCAAACTGCACCCAGGGTGCCCTAAAGGAAGGGTCTGGCGGCTTTCTCTACCTGTGAGACTCTTCAGGGCATAGCCCTGCTGCAGATCAGTGCTCAGGGTTGCCTCCTCCAGGGCCAGCAAGCGGGCTATTTCCTAAATAGGACGATAAGCACAGTTAGTGTGACAACACTGTCCACACTCGTCACCTCCACCACCAGTCCAGAGCTTTCAGCATCAACCAAAGATGCTCTGTGGTCACCACTGTTTTATTCCAATGATCCCTCAAGCTGAATCTTTGCAAAACTCCTTCCCGAGAAGCCAAAGGCAATTGCACTGATGTCAAGGGATTGCTTAAACACCGGGAAGAGCCCAAGTGCCCCCAAGGGAAAGAGCTCTCCTGGCTGCAGGAAGGGGTACCTTGGTGATGAGGTTGCCCACGTAGGGGAGGACTCCCCGCGCTGCCAGGTAGACTTTCCAGTGAGCGGAAGAGATGAGCTTCTGGTAGAGAGCCAAGTACTCGGCAGCACACTCGCCAGCTACACTCAGTTCGTCCAGGTAACTGCCATGGAGACAGACATGGCACTGAGAGAATTCAAAACAGCTCCAACTGTCTACTAGTCCCTCATGCTCCTTCCATCTTTCCAGTCTTCTGCTGTCTTCGCTCACTCTTCCTTCCAGGTCTGAAGAAGGGCCCCTGAGAAAACCCAAACTTCCCACTTGGGAAAAACCCAGAGCGCACAACAAGGAACGGGGTGCAATAAACTATACTCATCTAGAATGAGCACCAAAATATGAATAGTGATTACTTGGGCAGTGACACTATTTTTGAATCACTTAAAGGGTAAGTATACCATAATTTCAACAATAAAGGCTTTGAAATTAGACTGCGTGAACTCAAAGGCTGCCCTCTGGTGGAGAAGTTAATTTACCCCTTTAAGCCCAGGTTGCTTCGAAGATTAAATGCGATGATGCATGCCAAGCTTTTTTTATGTGCTCATAAGCTGGTGCTGGTGCTCTATTACTACTGCTACCACTAAAACTCAGCTTTTTAATATTGTTTTGTTTCTGTGGTCTTAGGTGTGCTTCCTATCCCACCCATCTATGGATTCCCCTGGGAAAGCAGAAAAGGCTCTAGATGAAGTCTGACCATTCTCCCCATCCCACCCTCATATAATACCTGGTGAGGAGGTCAAGGACCTGCTGCTTGCGGCTGGGAATGGTGGCCAGAGCTTCCACAATGGTACAGGCTGCCTGCCGTGCCGCCTGCGTTGCTGGAGTAAAGAGCACCTGCAGGGCATGAGAGGAAAGCCTGGCTCAGATGACAGCCTTTCACCAGGCCCCCAGCAGGGCAGTCAACTACCATCCATCCCGAGAAGTCGTCTGGGCACGTTCCAGGAAAAGGTTAAAGGCAAAAATCACCCGCTAACATGAGATCTGACTGCTAGACTGGGAAAGAGTCTGCTAAGGAGGCTTCGCCTTCATGGACATTTTTTCCATCAAGTAATTTGAGAATATACCTAAGATGACCAAACTGGGAAAAAGACAAGCAGATATTTTCCCTAGTAAACGCTTCTATAATTCTATTTCGGGGACACCTCTACGTCAAGTATTTTTCATTTTACGTATCCATAGATAATAAGTACTTTAATCCTTTAAAACATTAGCTAGGAAGAAGAGGGGAGAGGTCAGCAGAAGATATGAAAGACTGGAGGAGAAAAGGGGACTGTGGACACTGTGGCTCAGTCTACAAAGTGGTCAGGGAGGGAGCAGAGAGCAGGACGCGCTTGAAGAGAAGGGCAGAGAAATTCTGCTCTGGCCAGTGGTGGCTGCAACCAAGACCGTCAACCTACTCCCTATTTGAAAGGCAAATTGCGACTTAGGGTAATTATAAAACTAATGTTGGCTGCAGATTCCTTTGCAAGAAAGCAAAGAGAAAGAATAGAAGCCGAGTGAAATGTAGGAAGAAGCTCAGTATCTGGGGCCGGACAGCTGAGCAGGGCCCAGGGGAGGGTCACTCACTTGCCGTAGCCAGTTGTTATGGCCCAATTTGAGATCCAAGGGGGAGGTCCTCTTTCCCCGACGACTCAGGAACTGCTTCCACCTCCACACGTACTTCTCAGTCAAATAGAGATGGTGGAGCTCCGATTTGCTTGGGGTCTTCCCATTGCCATCTACCCCTGGAAGGCAAAAGGGTACAGGGGGAAATAAGGAAAAGAAAGTGGCAGAAGAGGGGGGACTTACGGCTGTCAGGGCAGCGGTTGGAGGGACTGATTCCCTCGGTCTTGAAGAAACAAGCACCTCTAATAGGAAGACACTTCTTCCAGGCTTCATAGGATGCTTTGGGGTCTCTCTTGAGCCACAGCTGAGCCTGGGCATGGATCTCATTGCAGTAAGGCTTGACTGTAGTGAGGGCCTCCACGGGGACATCCTACAGGAGGAAAGTGCAACAAAGAGAAAGCGTGTGAGGCCATACTTGAGCCACAGCTCCGACACAGTGGCACTGGCACCCCAAGAGGACATGTGCAAAGGCAAGATCAGAAGGATCAACAGTCATATCTTTATCCCAAATACATGTTTCTGTGAAAGCATTCTGACCCAGTTAGCGGTAGCATCTCCACACTGAGCTTCAGGAAACTGATTTGATTGTGCAAGGTAAGATGTAGCTGCTTCCTACAGATAATTCTATAGCCACACACACTAATTCCTATCCCCAGGCTGATTGGCAGTTTCCCAACATAAATCTTCAAGGAGTCACTGGGCAGCCTCCAGAATTTAAAGGACTACTACTAACTAGAACTCTAAGCCAGTGGTTCTCAAACGTTTTGGCTTCAGGACCTCAACACTCTCTCAAAAAATCCATTCCCTATCAACCCAAATGACTTTTTCACATTTTCCAAAACAAAAGTAATCTAGACAGAGGAATGGTTCAGTTTTCTATTTTTAAAAATAATTTAATGACTGGCTTAATAAGACAGCTGGGTTTTCATATAGGCTTCTGTTTTCAAACAGCAGTGATATGCTGTTTGGGTTAAGTATATGAAAAACACCTAGCCCTACACAGATATATAGCTGGGAAAGAGAAGAAAATATTTATAGCTTTCCAATTAATGTTGGATTTTTTTTCTTCGATACTACACCAAAATTCAACAAACTATAGGTTCTTAAAGACTGACTGCAATGTGGAACCTAAAACCAATCAATAATAAACTTTTCATATTCCATTACACTAAAATTCATCTTTTACCCATGCATCATTCTACAACATGCACTGGTCATTTGGAAAATACATCAATTCCTCTTCAAGTGACAGGCTCACTTTACTCATTTGTCAAGAAAGTGTCTGTCTGGCACTAATTCTGAGCAATCACAATTTGCCTGTCAGTTGTCCTTGCAAGCACAGATGCATTCCCGAAAAAGTGCTGGTTCAGCTAGCATCTCCAACAATCACAACACGTGTGTTTCCTCAAGACAACCTGCGCTTGGAGTGACGCACAGCACTGGGTGCATACTTCCCACTGAAGAGTAAGGAGATGAGTACTCAAGGGTCGAGATTCACTGAAATTGACTTGCACTGAAATTGACTTGCACTATTTCCTCAGGAAGCTCTGGAATGCAACTGCACGGCAGTGAAGAGCCATGAAGCTGGTGCCACTGCCTCTTCTGCTAAAACACCAGCAGTCTATCCAGCAGTGAGTCTGCACCTTTGGCACAAACGTCCATGGAGTGCAAAGGGCGGATTGTGACTTAGGGTAATTATAAAAATAACGTGAGCCGCACACTCACTGAAGGTCTTGGGAACTGTGGGCTGCTCTCTCTGGCTATAACTGTCAGCCTTAGAGGGTAAGAACTTGGGGGGAATCTTTCACCTCACACTGTGGATAAAATGAGTTACGTGCGGGTGAGGTTCTATTCAACAAGGACCAATTTCATTTGCTGGGAATCAGCTCTGAGGGGAAATAAAGCTTCGTCAAAGGGAAGGAAGGAAGGTACCTCAGGCCCGTCTCTCCTGAGGACTATCTGGGCAGCCCAGTACAAAGGAAATGTAGTAAACTGTTCAGCAGCAGCCTCCTCCCTAGTGTTTACCACTGTGAAAGCAACCTTCCTACAATGAAGGCTCTGTCTCCCATCAAGGAATTCTATTGTGATGGAACAGGTCTCGGAATGGCCCAAGAACCACGAGGGGTTAGGGGCAACTAGCCTCAGGCCTGGCCGAGAGAAAAATTATGGTGTGTATAGCTGGTACAGGCAAGTTGATCTGTGGTTTGGCTAGTTATTTTAGGATAAGAATTTGACTTTATTCATTCACTTAATAATTTACTGAGTGGCTATTATATGCTAGATACACACTATGTACTGGACATAACAAAATTATTAGTAAGACAGTCCCTGGTTTTAAGGAACTTGCAGCCAGCCTAGCAGAGAAGTGATTCTTCTGAGGAGAGCTAAGGATCAAAGGAGCACCCTAGACAGAGAAGACAATATATAGCCACAGCTAACATTTATTAAGAACTAACTTGGGGCCAGACTCTGCTCTGAGAATTTGATCTTCATTAAGTCATTTATTCTTCACAACATTTCAAGGTGGAGACAACTCTATTTCCATTTTACAGATGGAAAAAGTGAGGAACCTAAGTTAAACAACTTCCCAAGGTCAAGATACTGGTAAATGGAAGACATCCGTGCACACACCGCATGGCAGAGGCACAGGAGCGGACAGAACACCACGCTGTCCAGGAGCTGCACGTCACCTCATGTGAAGGCAAAAAGAGGCAGTCCTCCACGTCAACCACTTTGTTCTCTGTGTGCATGTGTGTGCGTGCGTGTGTGTATTTTAAATATTTTTATTGATATCAGAGAGGAAGAGAGAGACAGAGAAACATCAATGCTGAGAGAATTACTGATCAGCTGCCTCCTACACGCCCCCTAATGAGGATCCAGCCTGCAATCTGGGCATGTGCTCTGACCAGGAATAGAACCGTGACCTCCTGGCTCATAGGTTGATGCTCAACCAGTAAGCCACGCCGGCCAGGCTATATTTTTGTGCCTATTTTACCCCTGACTTTCCTCTGAGAAACCTTCTCAAAAATCCCAACCCATCTCTGCTGAACTGCGGCAAAGGAAGCAATGGCGCTCCTTCCCCAGGTCAGGGGAGTTCAGACGGGGCAGACAACAGTGCTGGCCGGGGCATGGTGAGGTCTTCCACTCTAACCTTCCCTCGGAGACGCCCCACCCAGTACCTTGTTCTTCTTGCTGGTTGGAGCAGGTGGTTTAATCAGCTTCTGTAAGATCCGCAGGCACATGAGGGTAATGTTCTCAACAACCACGGGGGTCTTGATGTTCACAGCCATGAGGAAAAGGCTGAGAGCTAGGGTCGGAAGGGAAGCCAGAGTCACGATCATAAAGCACCTTGCACCTGCTCTGCAAGGCAGTCCAAGAGTAGGCCCCCCACCCCTTCCTCTCTGTGTCTGGGACTGCACCTTGAGGCCTCCTTTCCTTTCTCTGGAAAGCTCCTAACCAGATTCCCCCAAACTCACCACAGCGCAAACGGAGCTCCCAGCAGCTGTCCTCCTTCGAGATAGAATCTGTCAGCAGCAGCATTTCATACTGAAGGCTACTTGCCTAGGAGGACAACAGGAAGAGGCATGAGCAGAGAAGGGTCTGAAAGTCAATCCTGGAACTGGCTATGGCCAAACTCTGACCCAGGCACTAAGAACTACAATTTCTGGTCATTAAGTGGCATCATCAGAGAGAGAAGGGAGAGAGGAAGGCCCTTGTACTCCAGACGGCAGACCACCCACTTCTCTTTTCTGGGTAGATTTGGGTCTAACCTGGCAAAATCACTCTGGGACATGAGCTCTGCAAGCCAGCATGTTGTTCAGTCATGACCATGGGACTGGGGAGGAGGAAGCGAGGGAACGAAGAAGGAAAGTGAGGGAGGAGTCAGAGGGGACACTTGTCCTGCTCACCAGATCAGGATTGGCCCAGTGGCCCTTCAGGGCTGTGGAGACTTTGCCAATGATCAGGTCGTTCATTTGCTGGGTGGCTTCTGGATTGTCTCTACAGAAGCAAAAAACACAGTCTCATGACTCACCCCGGGCTGTGCCCCTTCTCCCCACCTGAAGGAGCCCAAAGAGGAAATGGTGTCTAAGGCTACCTGACCTTCCCAGGGGCATCTACAGGGTTAGCACCTGGTGTGTGGTGAAAAGCACATGTCACAGCCCTTTCCTAGGAGCAGACCCTGCTGGGGAGGAGCAGCACCAACATAGGGGAGACTGTGCCTCCTCCACCTACGTCCCAGGCTGCAGAGCCCTCAGGCGCCAGATCTAGGCGGTCACACTCAGTCTTGGCCACAACTCTTCCTGATCTTCTCCAACTGCCTCCATTTCCCACAAGGTATCCATGGCCCTTCGTAATAATATCTACACTAACTATTACAAAAAACATAAATTGTATCATATCACCTTCTTGCTTTCCAATACTTTCTAAATAAATTCCAAAGTCCTTAAAATGGCCTATAAGACCCTTTAGGATCTGGGCCCTAGAGACCCCTCACTAATTCCCATTCTCCCGTTTCCCGCATGGTGCTTCCCTCCAGCTACTACGTGGGCCTCCCTGTTGGTCCTCCTCCATTCCTGGCACAGCCCTGCCTCTCGGCCTTCCACATGTGTTTCCTCTGCACGTAGCACAGCTTGCTCCTACTTTACACAGCTCTTTGCTCAAGTATGACCACCCTATCCTATACAGCAACCCCTTCCACAATCAGGGTCACCACCCCAGCTTTACTTCTCTTCATCATCTAGCCACCTGCCACTGTACTGTGGAATTATCTGTCCACTGCCGTTCTCCCATCTAGAATGTACGCTCCCAGAGGCCAGGCACTTCGTTTCATTTACCACTGCAACCTCAGAGTCTAGCACAGTGCCTGGCCTTCAGCAGATTGTCAATAAATATTTGCTAAATGAGTGAATAAACAATACAGTATTTACCAACCACCCTACCCATTCCAGAGTTTAAGTCATATACTCAGTATACACCCACAGCCAGCTCTGGACACTACATCGTCATTCTTTAAGTACTCAACAAACATGAGTTATTACATGAATTATTTCCATTTCATCCTCACCATGAGTCTTGAAGGTATTCACTATTATCAGTATTTTTCAGATGAAGAAAACTTGAGCTCAAGGAGTTAAGTCATTTGTCTAAGGCCCACAGTACAAAGTACCAGATACTGAGCCTTGGTCTTTCTGACCTAGAGTCTAAGTTCTTAACCACTAGGCTCCACTGTCTTCTTTTGGGTGAGTTTTAAATCCACATACCCAGTCACTCCCTTCTCCCCCTCACCAGAACTCAGAGACCATTTCCTCAGGAAACTGCACTGAAACCAACAAAGCCCAGTATAAGCCAACTACACCACTTACACAAGGTTTCAAACATCCCTAAGTTCATTCCTCTACACCCTGGACAGCTCCCCACTTTCTCCTCC
Organism: Murina feae; assembly: GCA_004026665.1. Classification (NCBI taxonomy): domain Eukaryota; kingdom Metazoa; phylum Chordata; class Mammalia; order Chiroptera; family Vespertilionidae; genus Murina; species Murina feae. The sequence goes on along the minus strand of PVJC01002243.1, from coordinate 9,171 downwards.
ATGATAAACTAGCCAAACTGTCTGGCAATGAGAAGCACAATTCTTTGCACCCTCTAGTGTTCCTAGCACCACTGCTGCCATCAACCCTGGTGTTAGCAGGAATTACTAGCCCCACCACGATGCAGGCAGGCTCTGACCGAGTTAGGAGGCACATGAGCTGGCGGACCTCCTCCCGTATAGCCGCAGAGCCTCGGCGGAGATTGTAATCAAAGAGCTCCCGGATTAAGCCCTGGGAGACGAGGATGTGCCTCAGGGCTGGATTGGAGGCCAGCGCCCGGAGCAGTGTGATGCAATGCTCAGTGACGGCCGAAGCACAGCCATAGCACTTGGTGGAGGACGTGTGGCCACAGCTCAGGACGGATAAGGCCCGGTACTGGCTGGCAGTGAAGGTGGGCTGCACAGCCGTCCGGGACGACTTGGTGGCCGCTTCCCTCTGCTGCAGGTCATATTCCAACAACTCTTTGCGTGAAGCGAAGACTTTCTAAGG
>PVJC01002242.1:58207-81749 GCA_004026665.1 Murina feae | reverse complement strand
AGGAGGAGGAGGAGGAGGAGGAGGACGACGAGGAGGAGGAGGAGGAGGAGAAGGAGAAGGAGAAGGAGAGGAGGGGGAGGAGGAGGAAGGAGAAGAAGGGGAATTTGAAGAAGGAGAAGAAGAACTCACCACCACTGCCATTTCTATGAAAGATTGTATTATATAAAATAGACTTTGCAAAGTGTCTGGTAGAGTATTTCCCCCTAATATAATTTCAATGTCATAATCATTGTTTTACTGGTAATCTATCTAATCTAATAAAAGAGTAATGTGCAAATTAACCATCACTCTGAGACACCTAAGCCACGCCCACCATCCAGCCACACCCACCAGCCAATCAGAGCGGCTGTATGAAAATTAATCCAGCCAAGATGGAGGCCAGCAGCCAAGGAGCTAGAGCAAACAGGAGGCTTGCGTTGCAACTGCCTGCCTGGGCCACCTGGGCCTCTGCTCAAGGAACAATGTTTCAATTATAGAAGCCACAGGGCTGAAGCAAACAGGAGGCTTTCTTGCCTGCTTAGGCCTCTGCTCCAGGTAACAAAGTTTCAATTATAGAAGATAAATAAACCCCAGAAACCTGATTCCAGCCAGGCTTGCTGGGACATTGGGTCAATGGGAGCTGTGGGCAGCCTGAAAATGGCCCTCAGCCCCTCACCCAGGCTGGCCACACCTCCATGGGGTGAGGGTCCCCACTGGGGGGGGGGCTTGGCCAGCCTGCAAATAGCCATCAGCCTCTCACCCAGGCTGGCCAGGCATGCCAGCAGATGGACATTCCCCAAGGGATCCCAGACTGCAAGAGGGCATTGGCCGGGCTGAGGGACTCCCCTGAGTGCACAAATTTTTGTGCACTGGGCCCCTAGTATATATATAAAAAGCCCAGCAACTGGAATGGCAGAATGACCAGAATGACTAGTGGCTATGACCTGCATTGCAGAAGCTAACCATCCTGATCCGGGCCCCGATCCCCCTCCCCCAAACCCTGATCAAGGTGGGGCTGGCCAGCCAACCACCCATGGCCTCTCCCCCCCCACCACTGTGGCCTGCTGGGTCCCCATTGGGGTGGGCCACTGGACCCCACCCATGCATGAATTTGTGCACCAAGCCTCTAGTATATTAAAAACATGAATAACTTGAATAACTTGTGTGTTATATCTATGGAACAAATATCTGCATTACTCACTGCAAATTTAACCAGCAATTATGTTGAAAATTTTGCAGGTCGTGATGAGAAAATTGACCAAACTGAAGTCCGTTTAAAATCAATAGCTTTATATTATATGATTTCCTTCTCAAAATAACTATTTTTATTAAACTTAGGGATTTAAAAATTTGCATGTAATTAAAATATATTAAAATTGACCTTTGAGCTCAAAGGTTTTCTGATTTGGTTCTTCTAAGAAAAAAGCAGAAAATAAATTTTACATAATTTGGCATTTTAAAGAAATTGGCATAATATTTATGATATTTACAATCTTCCCCTGATGTGGTCTATAGTTCACAGAACCACAGTTTAGAATAAAGAAGAAATAAAATATGACCAGTGAATACTATTTGAAAAGCATAAGTATCACTGAATTAGATTATGGAAATGAGCTGAACAATATACTATAAACATAGTGATAAGATGCTTTCGAACATAGTATGTAAATGTGAAAATTGCATTTGATTTAGAACCAAATTCTGCTATTTTTAGAATTTACTACCATCAGTGTTCATTTGCCTGAATGTCTGTGAAATATTTTTTACTGCTTTTTGGGGGCTCCCTTGTGTCATGTTAAGAAGTCTAGATGTGTCACTATTCATTCATACAATACAGTAGTAATACAATATTCAACTACTTTTATTTTCCTTGTTGATTGTACACTTACCTCAATCAATTGTTCATCATAATTCATTAACTATGTCATGATATAGTAGTTAATGGAATTTGGAGAACCTATGTGGGTGAAATTGAACTGAATAGACAGCTATTTCAAAGCTTTATTTTTCCAAATTAAATTAAGCGTGGGGTCCTGAATTCTACAAAAGTGCTGACTCTCTCACTTTCTCCTGCACCTATGCCCAAGTGGTCCCAGTTCTCTTTACTGAACCCTCTAAATGACTCCTATTTTCTGATTATTCATTCATTTCTGCCTCAGCTTGGATTCTCAATATTCATCAATATTATTATTTTACCACCCAAAAGTTATCAATGTATCTAAACCTTTAGTCTCCATCTGTCCTAGAATTCTCTTTCTATAGTGAATCAGATAATGCCACTTTTCTACTTAAAAGTATCCAATGACTCACATTGAAGCACAGAAAATCCAAATTTCTTAGTAAACAAGTCTTACTTATTATTTCATTTACTGCCACTCTTCCTTTTGAAGCTTACCTTCCAATGGTATTATGCAACAAGGTCTCTAAAGACTTCCTTCACCTCATCTCCAGGTGCAATGTATGTTTTCTGATACTTAGCTAGAATATCATTTACTCTAGGAGGTCTCCTGAGACGTTTTGCATATTCCTTTGCTTCCATCACAAACTAGTATAATTCCATTTAATTTTACAATATTTATCACATTGCACTGTAATTTATTCAGTACACTTTATTCGCCTTATTAAATTTCATGCTTTTAAAGGGTTTTCTTACTGAAGCTATACCTGGTTTTTAAATGGAAACTTATTATGTGCATAAAGAAGTACGAAGTTTATAATTATATATGTAATTAATATCAGTTATAAACTGGTAAGTTTTTTATCAGTTAAATACCTTAAAAGGTCTAAATATATTTATCTTGAAATAAGTTATATTTCACCTTTTTTTTTATTCACCTTTCAACAAACTTCCCTTCTCTGACCTTTGGTACATAAGTTATAATATCTATAGTCCTTTCAAATTACAAAATTAGCTTCTAATTATTTATTTAGTTAAATCCTATAATATGGCTGTAAAGAAGGTGGCTGACAAATTGTTGTACAGTGATTCATAACCTATTTTTAGACAATCTAAATTAATGCTGGCTGTGACAAGCATACAGTGGTTTACTTTATAAACCCTCCAACAATAAAGCATGAATTATAGAAATGAAGGCATATTACAAAGCAACAACAAAAAATACAAGAAAAGTGTAGTAAAATGGAGGCTGCCAAAAGAAATATTATAAAGAAAGATAGAGAGCAAATGGAAAATCTTAAAAGATAAATTAATGTATGCCCAAGGGCAATGAATGCCATTTAGTAATAAATATATGAGTAATAAAAATGGAGCCAATTAATATGAATAAGAAAATGCAAAAACAATCAGGAATAAGGAAGATATGCAGGGTAAGCTGCATGAGATTCAAAACAAGATGAGGAAAATTATAAAATGAAGTGAAGGGAGTATAAACTGATGAGAGAGGAAAGGTGGCGATTGAAGGAAAAATTGTGACCATGGTAAAGACAAATAAAATGACATTTTGCAAATGTAGGAAGTGCAAGAGGTCAGAACCTTGATGAGATGGAAGGAATAGTTTATTGGTTGCAAAGATAGAGGAGCTGATAAAACAAAATTATTCTTTTTTCTGATTTAGTATCTACAAATAGTGAACAGGCTAACATTGCAAACACAGGAATGCATTACCCAGAATATAAAAAGAAATGAAGGAAATTAAGACTTCTGTGAAATGTCTAATCAATTGAAGTGGGTTTTTGCTATATTTTATTCTATTTAAAAACAAACAATAAAACTATGCAGCATTATTACTTCATCTTGGTTAAAATAAGCATTTTCAGAGGTGATTGCAAGTGGAACAAACCTGCCAATTAGGTGAAAAACATGAGTCTTTAAAAAGATATCCATAAGAAAATCTAGTAAACACTAGGCCATAAGTTTCCAAAGACAGAGAATCTAATAATTTATGGATTTATTATAAATTTCAGGAGAAATAAATAATCATATAACTAATACTTTTCAACTAAAATTTTAAAAATTATTTGTAATTTTTCCTTTGAATTTATTTGAATTGACTTCCCATAAGTCTATTAGAAGAATCTTTGAACAATAAGCTGAAATATAAGGATTTAATTTTTATAGTAATCAAGAATCCTATCTAATAAAAGAGTAATGTGCAAATTAGGTATCACTTCATCACAAAGATGGCTGACCCATAGCCACAAGATGGCAACGCCCAGTCCAGCTCAGCCTCACCACTGAAGTGGTCAGTCCTGTTAGCCAGGCAGGTGGCAGGGGAGGCGGGGGGGCCTGAGGGGCGGAACAGGTGATCAGAGGGGGCAAGGGAAGAGTCGGTGATCAGAGGGGTATGAGGGTGCCCTACCCAGGCATAAAGCCTGGACCAGAGGCCTCAGGCCTGGGCAGGGGCAGAGCCTGCAATCACAAGAGTTTGGGCACCAGTGGAGCTGGCAAAGCAAGGGCCTGGGGGTCCCCTGCCCAGCCTGTAGCTTTGGCCAGAGGCTGCCAGTGGGGGCAGGATCAGAGCCAGTGATCACAGAGGCCTGGGCTCTGTGAATCTGGCGATTAGAGGTGCTTGGGGGTCTTCTGCCCAGGCAAAATAGTAATATGCAAATTAACCCTCACTCTGTCACAAAGATGGTGGCAGCCAGGGAATTGTAGTGAGGCATGAGACTTATGCTGTCTCGGCTATGGAGGAAGCCAAGATTCTAACATGCCCTGCAGGCCCTGAGCTCCACTCATGGCAACTAAGTTTCAATTACAAAAGGTAAATGAACCTAAGATACTTGCTTCCAGCCCGCAGCCATGGCCAGCCTGATAATGGCCCTCAGCCCCTCACCCAGGCTAGCCAGGCTCCCCAGTATAGACCTCCACCCTGAAGGGACTGTGGCTAGCCTGAAAACAGCTCTCAGCCCCTCACCCAGGCTGGCCACACTCCCATGGGGTGAGGGTCCCCCTGGGGGGTTTGACCAGCCTGCAAACAGCCATCAGCCCCTCACCCAGGCTGGCCAGGCACACTAGCAGGACATCCTTCAGGGCAAACCAGTTGACCCCCACCTGTGCACCAGGCCTCTGTCCTATATAATGAAAGGTTAATATGCAAATTGACCCTAACAGCAGAACCACTGGGAATGACTGGTCACTATGACACACACTGACCACCAGGGGGCAGACACTCAATGCAGGAGCTGTCCCCCGGTGGTCAGTGCACTCCCACAGGGGGAGCTCTGCACAGCCCCAAGCCAGGTTAATGGCTGCCAGCACAGTGGTGGTGGTGGGAGCCTATCCTGCCTCCTCAGCAGCACTAAGGATGTCCGACTGCAGCTTAGACCTGCTCCTTGCTGGCAAGTAGACATAGCCTGAGGGATCCTGGGCTGCCAGAGGGGTGTCTGATTGCCAACTTAGGCCTGATCCCCAGGGAGCCCAGACTATGAGAGGGCACACTCCCCAGTACACAAATTTTTGTGCACCGGGCCTCTAGTACATTAATCAAATTCTCTAGTAAAAAACACAGAAAAAAAAACATGTTCCTGAAATGCATAATTTTTGGTATTTAAGTAAATTATCGACACTACAATTTTGACATTAAGGTAAAAACTTATTTTACTTATGAAGCCTATAATAAATATGCTAATTATTATTATTATTGCTTTGTGATCTTTATCTTTATATCACAAGTATAAGAAAAACTGAACTGAGATCCAAATTTCATATAATATATGTTCTTAAATAGTTATAAAAAAGATCATGGATTTCAAGTAGTTTAAATGATATAAATTTGTTAACTAGAAAGTAAGAAAGTAATATCCTATTATTGTACTGTCTAGTTGACCATAGAAAGCATATAGTTAATTAGGAAAAATTCTAGAAATCATTTTATAGATTTTCCAGAATCTAAATTATTTTTAGATTCTGAATTCTAGAAATCATTTTATAGATTTTCCAGAATCTAAATTATTTTTCTTATATAAAAAACTCCTCAGAAAAATGGATTCAACATTATATAATCAGGATTTATTGCTTGAAAAACCATATTAGACACTATGAAGATACAAAGTTGGAATTGGAACTTAACACATAATAAGAAATAAAACATATCTCTGCTATTATAATCCAGGTAGAGAGTGCAAACTATCATAAAAGAGGTTCAAATAAAATGCCTAGGTTATTTGAAAGAGAGAGATTTGTGACAATAAAACTTTTCTTCAATTATTCATTCCAAAAATATTTACCAATACATGAAGTTTGTATATTTGAATATGGGTAAAAGTTGTGCAACAAGAAACTTTTTAGAAGGAATCCAAAATAAGGAGGTGGTGAGGGAGCTAACATCTATTAATTGCCTAGTATGTACCTGGCATTTTATATAGATTCTGTCAATTATACTTAGAACATTTATCCATTAAAGCAAAAAAAAAAATAGTTGCGATTGTGACTCCACAGTTACTACTGATTTCAGAGAGAGGAAGGGTGAGAGAGAGAGAAACATCAGTGCTGAGAGAATAATTGATTGGCTGCCTCCTGCATGTCCCTTCTTAGGTATCGAACCCACAACATGGGCATGTGCCCTGACCTGGGATTGAACTATAATCTGGTTTACAGATCCATGCTCAACCACTGAACCATGCCAGCCGGGCCAGGGAAGAAGTTTTTTAAAAGGGGCATATGGTTATTTCCTTTTATTTATAAGGAGTTAGAGATATTTTTCAAAATTGTTCCAGATCCTTGAAGTTGTAAATGAAGAGCCAAGATTTAATTCCAGGCAGTTCTATCTTTATAATCCAGACACACCCTAGAAATTTCTTGCTGGTGAGTTGACTGACATATCCACAAAAGGTCTGAGTTAGAGTTCAGCATGGATGTGAAGCTTGGTGCAGAAAGTGACATTGTCCCTTAGTGTTTAAAATGCACAATGTAAGAGATCAACCAAAGGACTTGTGGGCATGCATATAAGCATAACTAATGGACATGGACACTAGGGGGGTGAGGGCATGTGCCAGGGGATGGCGGTGGCCAGGGGATGGGGGTAGCCTGGGAGAGGTCAAAGGAGGAAAAAGGAGACATATGTTATACTATATGTAATACTTTAAACAATAAAATAAAACTGGTATTGAAAAAAAATTCATTGTGTAAAAATAAGTAAATAAAATAAAATACACAGTGTGCCCAACAATTGTGGCACTCTCCAGATGGGGGTATCAGCATTCTCCATGAAGAAACTACCAATCAGAAAGAGCAGCAGAAAGTTGAGTCAAGAGAATCTGCAAATTTTAATCTGTGTGATTTAACCAAGACCTAAATAATAGAGTTTTGGGCCAAATATTCGGGCCTCCTTTTGAAAGCATTTTCCAAGTGCTCACTCTGTCCTAATAGATAATTGGTGGCATCTTATTGACTTTCTCTCTTTGGTCAAAGTAGGAAGAAGAAGGAATTGCAAGACAAGATAAAACATAGGCAATAGGCGACATGAGGTATTAACAGAAATTGGGTGATCTGTCTTTTGTACTACAGAGAACTTTAGAATAACATTGCTTCTCCTTATTCTGGCATGTCACATCCTCTGTGATAAAAAGGCCCAAGGATTACCATCCCATCTTTACTTTCTACTTCCTTCCTTGCCCCTAGTGCCCAATAGGATAAAACAACTAATATAAACTATTGCACATATTCCATGATAGTCCCTTTTTATACCCTGTTCAAATTATTCTTTCCTTTGGAATGCCTTCTCTCTCTCTTCCTTCTTCCTTCCTACCCTCTCCCTTTCTTTGTTCTTTTTCTTTCTCTTCTTCATCTCATCTGCTTCTCTTTCTCCTTCTTCTTTATGCATATGATAAGATTTCTCTGTATACTTCAAAGCCAAGCTTTCTTGATATTATAATTCATGAGCCCTACTGATCTGTCATTGAGGCACAGTTTCTCCCTCTTCTAAAGTTTCTTAGAATTCATTTGGTACTTAAAACATCTTAAATATAATAGTCCTGCTCATAGTGCAAATGTTATGTTATGTTTTATATATTTTATTAGACTTCAAGTTTCTTAGAAAGAATTTAATAAATACTTTTTGAATAAGTAAGTGGTGAAATCTTAGGGTATTTCCTCCTCAAATCATCCTAAACCATTTCTGTGATAGAACAAAATGATCTACAAATAAGAGTTCAAGGGAAAAAATGAATTTTCCATAATAGCACAAGAATATTAAGGTGGATCTGTGTCTAAAATAAATGAAGTAATCTTTTCATAGGCTAATGCTGACCAGGAACTGATCATTAGGATTTCTGAGATCAGAGAGAGAATTATTAAGAAGTCTGCTAATGTATTTAATGGACAGCTGAATGTTTGTCATTTCTGCTAATGTTTCCCCTCTGATTTCTTCTCTTGCTTCTTTCTCTGGGAAGAAATAGTTTAAAGAAAATTTGACTTCATAAGCACTTTTTAGAACATCAGATACTTAGTAAGGTCCTTACATTTTCTAGAAATCTATTTTTTTTTTTAATGCTTGCCCACTGATACTACCAATTATTCTAAAATTTGAGACAACAAGCATGGTAACTTCTATTCTCTACTTATTGGTAGCAATGCTCAAATTCATGACATTCCAAATTTCACTCAAACTTGATTCCCCATGTGATTGCTATTTCATTTATTTGACATGTATTTACTGGTTTGGAAACTAGTTCTACAAGCTGAAGATACTACAGTAAACAAGATAGTCAAGTCCTATCCTCTGATAAAGTTAGTATTTTGTGCACTCTGGTGGAAGGGGTCCCCCAGCCTGGCCTGTGACCTCTCTCTGTCTGGGAACCTGCAGGGGATGTCCACCTCCTGGCTTAGGCCCGCTCCCAGGGAATCAGGCCTAAGCTGCCAGTCAGACATACCTCTGGCATCCTTGGAGCCCTCGGAGGATGTCCACTTGCCAGAGGGGAGCAGGCCTAAGCTATAGTTGGACATCCTTAGCACTGCTGAGGAGGCAGGAGAGGCTCCTACCACCACTGCTGTACTGACAGCCATTAGCCTGGCTTGTGGCTGAGCAGAGCTCCCCTGTGGGAGTGCACTGACCACCAGGGGTAGTTCCTGCATTGAGCATCTGGCCCCCGGTGGTCAGTGTGTGTCATAGTGACCAGTCATTTCCAGTCATTCTGCTGTTAGGGTCAATTTGCATATTATCCTTTTATTATATAGGATATTATATAGGATAGTGGCCTGGTGCATGGGTGGGGCATGGTTGGTTTGCCCTGAAGGGTGTCCCAGATCAGGGTGGGGGTCCCGCTGGGGTGCCTGACCAGTCTGGGTGAGTGGCTGATGGCTGTTTGCAGGCTGGCCACATCCCTTTCAGAGAGGGTGTCCCTGCTGGGGTACCTGGCCAGCCTGGGTGAATGGCTGATGCCTGTTTGCAGGCTGGCCACAGCCCCTTCAGGGACAGGGGTCCTGCTCGGGTACCTGGCTAGCCTGGGTGAGGGGCTGATGGCTGTTTGCAGCGAGGCTGGCTGGAAGCAGGTATCTGGGATTTATTTATCTTCTATAATTGAAACTTTGTTGCTTTAACCAGAGCCCAGGTCAGGTTGTCCCTGACAATTCAGGCTCAAGCAGCTTCCTTGAGCCCAACCTGGCTGGAAGCAGGTATCTGGGGTTTAATTTATCTTCTATAATTGAAACTTTGTTGCCTTGAGTGGAGGCCACAGCCTGCCAAGGCAGGTGAGAACTCCATAGTCCAGGCAAGCCTCCTGCTTGTTCCAGCTCCATGGCTGCTGGTTGTCATCTTGGCTGGGTTAATTTTTATATAGTTGTTCTGATTGGCTGGTGGGTATGGCAGTTGGCTGGTGGGTATGGCTTAGGTGTAGCGGAGTGACACCAATTTTCATATTACTCTTTTATTAGTTTAGATAATAGGTGTTTTGCATGGTATTAAAATAATGCAGTGACAGAAAATGAAAAAGTCTCTACTTTTAGAAATGGCAATTAGGGAAAGCCTTTGCAAGTACGTGAAATCTGAATGACAGAATGGGGAAACTGTACAAAGATCTAGAGAGTAAGAATGTTCTAGACATAAAACAAAATAAAACAAAAAACAGTAGGGGCACAACTTATATGGTAAAAGTGATTTAACATATTTAAGAGAATAGAAATAACAGTATGGCTGGAATAAAGTGTAAAGAAGGTGGATGAATGAGATGGGATTAGAGCATTTGGAAAGAAATGAATAACATACAGTGCATTAAACCAGAATAAAATATTAAAATTATATTTTAAATAGGTAACTATTACATAGCTTTGAACAGATAGATGGCATATTTATATTAACATATTTAGATGATCACTTTGGCTGATTAATAATAGAGGGATAGAACAGAAGTTTGGTGATCAGACAGAAGATTATTAGAGTACTGAGAAAATGATGATGGTGACTTGAACCAGGGTGACTAATAGAGAGAGAAAAAGTAGATGCATTTAGGTTGCTTTCATGTAGTGCTTGAGGTCATACTGATGATTTGAATTGGTTGGGTTTAGACAGGAATCAAGAATGAATTCTAGATTTTTACCTTGAACAACTAAGTAGTTTCAGTGCTTTGTCATGGTGGGAAATGCCAAAAGAGAAACAGTTTTTTTGAGTGGAGAGGAAAACAAGTGTTTTTTGTTTTGTTTTGTCTTGTTTAGGATACATATTAGACCTTTATAAATGGAGACATCAAGGATGCAGTTGGATGTTAAAGTCTGAAAATGTATTTCAAAACTGGATAAAGAGATTTGAGTGTATGTGACATGTAGATAATTTCAAGGCATGTTCCTGAATAATATCAATGAGAGAATTGCAGACATTACAGAGATAAAAGGGTCAGAGACCAAGCCCTGGATAACTCTATAAGTAAGATATGGCTAGGAGGAGGCAGAAAAACTGAGACAAAAGGAATGTCCATTGAGACATAATATCACAGAAGTCAAAAGACATAATATCACAGAAGTCAATATTTCAGGAACAGAGAGGTCAGCTAAGCCAAATACTGCTTTTTCCCACACACAATATCTTGGACTTTGGGAGTACAAAGAGGAATATAACCTAATTCCTGAACTTAAAGTTCATATTCAAATTGGGTAGAGAGTAAAGCAAACAGACAATTTCATTCTGGCATGTAACTGTGATATTTCGAGGTATTATGGGAACACATAAGAAGGACATGACACCCTGAGCAGTTTGGCTCAGTGGATGGAGCATCGGCCTGCAGACTGAAAGGTCCCAGGTTTGATTCCGGTCAAGGGCATGTACCTTGGTTTCGGACACATCCCCCGTAGGAGGTGTGCAGGAGGCAGCTGATCAATGTTTCTCTCTCATCAGTGTTTCTAAATCTCTATCCCTCTCCCTTCCTCTCTGTAAAAAATCAATGAAATACATTTTTTTAAAAAAGGACATGTCTGCCAATACTTTGAGGAAAGCAATTAGGAATGGTCTTTTGGAGGACATGTCCTCTAAAGGGAATATAATAAAGAGTGCAATGACAGAAAAATTAGGAGATGTAGCATTTATAGTAAACAGAATAGTATGTAAAAGGCAAAAGGGCAAAGCTTGGTAACTATAGGTATGCTCTCAGGATGAATAGGACTTAGATGCATCCACAGGATATAAGTCTAAAGAGATCAGCAGGACCCATATAATGGACAACTTTGAAAGATATAGTAAAGAGTTCAAACTTTTTCCTAAGGGGGTCATGGAGGAATTAGAAACAGTGGCCAATTATGAAAGCAATTTGTATTTTAAAACATTATCTGTGGCAGGAGCCCCAGGAGTGTGGCTTTAAATGAGTAAGGAAGGCTGATATGAATATTATTTAACAACCTGTGGTAGAAATTCCAAAATTCCATCAAGAAAAGATGAGTTCCTAAAAAAAGAGGAAGTAGAATCTTAAAGAATCTTACCTAATTCCATCAAAGCCCATGTACCTTATAACAGATGATAAATAGTAAAGATGGACACTGTTAATAATTAAGATAGAGGGTAACTTTGGTCCAGTAAATGGAGCCCCTTAGGTTGGAATTTGGTCAGAAAAAACCTGGTAAATAATTCCTAACAGATGGCAACACAGTACCATCCATGACCATTAACATCAAGATCTCTGCTTTATGCTTCATCCAAGAAATGCAACTTCTGAGAAAGTCGTCATTTCCAATTCTACAATAGGTCATTTGCCATAGAGTATTTACTATTCCCTTTGAAAAAAAATACAGAGGTTTCTCTTAATAAATAATGTTTGTGATACTGTTGATGAATAACATAATAATTATTTGGAGACTTCATATATGACATAGGAATTAGCATATGCCTCTCTGCAGCTTAATAGGTGACATATCAAAGTGCTAAAGATTCAACTAGAGATCAGAAACCAGCTCCAAGGACTTTGAAAAATCTAATTCAATCAGCAGTACATTTTTGTTTGCTTTTGCAACTCACTTCTGTTGCTTACTTTCTTCCTAGTGTTCATAGATATAGCTCCTTTCTCTGCAGTTCTAGTATGTTAACATGGTAGATGGCTATTTCTCATGGCATTGTCCTGAGACATGAGAGATCTTACAAAACTTTGCTTAGAGGCCTTTATTTGAAATGTTTCCCAATTGTTAATGTCTCAACATAATTAGGCTAAAATGTGTTTCAAATTATGTATCAAAAATTAGGCAATGAAAAATTTAAATTATAAAACATTAGGAACCCATATAAGTGTTCATCCTGGCTTTAAGTATTGCCTGAACCACTTATTTGGTAATTAATTTTGTACTTTCCAGGGGCATCATCTCATGTGCTACTTGTTGGTAGTACTTAATTCTTTATTATTTACCTTTTCAATTTGTCTTTTCAGGTCACATAGTCACAATGTTTTATAGGTGACCAATATGCTAGAAATCATTTGGCAAATGCTGTAATTGCATGGATAAGGAAACTGATGCCCAGAAATGTAAAGCCTTTTTATATTTCTGTAGTCTGTAAGAGGTAGAGCTGAAATAAAATTCAGGCCTACTGTTTTGTTTTATTTTTTAATTATCTTTATTGTTGAAAATATTACAGATGTCGCTTTTTCCTCCCCATCCACCCTGTCTACTTCCTCCATACCCTCAGGCTGTCACCATACCATTGTCTGTGTCTATGGATTGTACATATCCTATATAATAAAAGGCTAATATGCAAATAGAATGAACGGCAGAACAACCAAACAACCAAACCACCAGACACTATGACATGCTCGGACCACCAGGGAGCATGTGTGGAACATGGTGGGTGTCAGCTGTGGAGGGATGGTGGAGCAGGTGAGCGGGAGTGCCAGACCAAGGCAGGGCACTGGTCACTGCCATCAGGGCGAGACTCTGGTGGTTACTGAAAATTCTTTGCTCCTGTGCACCAGGGTCCTGCCAGGTGCTTGCACCTGCTGCCAGCGCTGGCCCTGCTCATGCCTGCTGCTGGTGCTAGAGCGGCCACTCGCACCCACTGCCAGTGCCTGGTGCCAGTCCCAATTGCTCAGCGCTGTCAGCGGGTGCGATTGGTGGCTGCTGACCATGATCGCCCCTCATGGCTTCTCCATCTCCCCCTGCTCCTGAGGGGAGATTGAGGCTGGAAGCAGCCTCTTGCACCCACTGCTGGCAATGGCCCCCTTCACATCCACTGCCAGGACTGGCCCCACTCACGCCCACAGCCAGTGCCAGAGCCGCTGCTTGTACCTGCTTCTGGAGCCAGCCCCAATCGCTCTGCACCTTTAGCGGGTGCGAGCAGGGCTGGCGCTGTCAGCATGTAGGAGTGGCAGTGACAGGAGCAGGGCTGCCAGCAGACAGGTGACCAGGGGCCATAGTGGGAGGGGAGGGGCAGTGGGGGTAGAGGATGGGCCAAGTCCCACCCCTGTGGCTACTGCAGCCTCATGGCCCACAGTTCCTTTTAAGGTGCATGAATTCATGCACTGGGTCCCTAGCCTATCTATCTATATAAAAGGCTAAGTGTCCATTCATCTGACCAGTCGCTATAACATGCACTGACCACCAGAGGTTCAATGCGGGAGCTGCTGTGACACGTGCTCGCCATTTAAAAATAAATGGCACCATGGACCTGGTGCTGACAAACCAACACTTGGCTTCCCCCAAGTGCTACACAGACCCTCCCACCACCCTAGAGCAATATCCCACAAAATCACAGCTAAGAGTGCCAAGGCCTTAAGGTGCAAAATGCAGCCCCCAGCCCAGCCCAGCCCAGCCCAGAAACAGTCACCTGGTAACAACGTCATGTAACAACGCCCGGCTTCCTCTCCCTAGAGACTAGCCTCCTTGGAGTTTCTTCAGCCCAGGAACCCAACTTGCTTTATTGCCAGGTGCAAACATTTTACAATTTAACCAAATGTTTGTGAAGCATTTTCACATGCCTCATCGCATTTGATTCTTACAGAAGTCCTGAAGTAGGTATAGATAGGAGACTCAGTGGAATCCTGTTTTCTTTTCATTGGCTGGAAAACAGAGACTTAGAAAGTTTAGAAACTTGACCCAACTGAAAAGAAGTAAGAAATAGCGGCACTTGAAAATGATTCCAGGTTTTCTCACTGCACAGAATAGAGTCAAACACTGCTGCAGTTAAATATTTTATCCTTTGCTCTCCCTGTGTGATCTACAATAATAATCTGCTTCGTGTTGATATTTACTGCTGTGTTGCTGAAAATTACCTGAATGAGATATTGGGTGCTTCACTGGGCTGGAAAAAGTTTAGCTAAATCAGAAAGCAGGTCTAATTAAAAAGGTTAAGTTGACTCATGCGTGTGTGATCATATAAAGCCTTTGCTCGTGCCAATCGTACATGTGTGTTTTGATCTGTCATTGTCAATTGTGAATTTGGTTGACACTTCTATTATACAGAAAGGATGAATAGCAATATTAAAAATATTTCTTCTAATTAATTTCCTTTCAATGTGCACAAATACATGTGCAAGGACACTAGTATTCATATAAATTCTTTGGTTAATCACTCCCCACCATCACTTCCACTTCTCTCTGAGATTCTTTAGTCTGTTCCTTGCTTCTGTTTCTCTGGATCTATTTTGTTGTTGTTAATTCTCACTGAGGACATTTTTTCTTTAAAAAAAATTTTTTAAATTGATTTCAGAGAGAGGAAGGGAGAGGGATAGAGAGATAGAAACAGCAATTATGAGAGACAATCATTGTTTGGCTTCCTCCTGCACTCCCCTTACTGGGAGTCAAGCCCACAACCTGGGCATGCCTGAATAGGAATAAAACTGTGACCTCCTGGTTCACAGGTCAATGTTCAACTATTGAGCCATGACAGTCAGGTGAGGATAGTTTTCCATTGACTTTTAGAGAGAGTAGAAAAGAAGGGGAGAAGGAGAGAGAGAGAGAGAAAGAGAAAGAGAGAAACATCTATGTGAGAAAGACACATTGATTGGTTGCCTTCCACACATGTCCTGACCAGAGCCAAGGTTTGAGCCTGCAACCAAAGTACATGCATTGATTGGAATCAAACCCGGGACCCCTTTGGTCCACAGGCCAACACTATCCACTGAGCCAAACTGGGTAGGATCCTGGATCCATTTTTTCATGTTTATTTTGTTCATTTGATTCCATATATGACTGCAATCATGTGATAGTTGTCTTTCTCTGACTGGCTTATTTTGCTTAGCATAATACTCTCCAGGTCTCTCCATGCTGTCTCAAAGGGTAAGAAATGGATGTCTTTGTTTAAAACTCTTAAAGAGAGACTGTCATATACTTCTTTGTATTGTCTTCAGTGCTTAGTAAATTATCTTACATCTTTTGTTGATTTTTAAATTGTCAGTGCCCACAATGTTCTAGATTAATCATTTAATATGTTCAGAACTGTGATTTTATAAGAAATTTTAACTGTTAAAAGTAACCTGTAAAGTTTTGTTGCTTTCAGTTCTCATCTGAGAACCAAAATCATATTAAATCAATCTCTTCCACGCCTGTCTAAAAGCCTAGGAAGTTATTCCTCCCTTAAAATAAAAATAAATATAAATATCATAAGATTTATCCTCATTCTAGGTTTGGAGGTGAAATGATAAACTATCTTATCATGCCATTTTACAGTATAAAACTTTTCTATTAAAATTATAAAAATGTGTTGTATCAATATATGTTGGAATTTACTTTTTGAATGTAGACTAAGATAAAATAAATGTTAAAATGATAGGCATATTATTTCATAGATAAAACTACATAGAATATTTATAAAATGTAGTATGATTGAATATTTTTGCTCCTACATTTTCTTTTTTAAATATTGACCTAAATATATTGCATATCAAGGCACATTTCTTGAGGTATGACAGAGTAAGATGCTTCTGTTTTTCTTTATCCTATCTAATAATGAGAATATGCTAATTTACCCTCACACTGTTGCAAAGATGGCAGTGCCCACAGCCAATATGCTAATTGACTGCCCAGTCCTCAAAGATGGTGGCAGTCACAGCCACAAGATGGAAGCGCCCAGCCCGTTTAGTCCCCCAGCTGCCCAGGGCCAGCCTGAGGCACAGGTAACCAGAGCCGGCCGAGGCTTGCGCTGCCAGTAGTGGCAGCAGCAGAGGTGTGATGGGGCATCGTCTTCCCCTGATTGCTGGGTCACCTCCTGCTCCTGAGGGCTCCTGGACTGTGAGAAGGGTCAGGCCAGGCTAAGGAACCCCCTTTCCAGTGCATGAATGCACTGGGTCTCTAGTATCTTTATATTAATTTCTAAGAAAACAGTATTCCAGGAAAGGAGATACTAAAGGATGGAGAGAACTGGCAAAAAATGGATTTTAAATAAGCTTTATGAAGAGAAGAAATTAATATATTTCCTAAGTGTAATTAAGATGCTAAATATTTTCCAAATGATAAGCAATAAAAAAGGTGAACAAAGAGAATGATTATGGTGATGATCTCAAAGTGGAGAGCTCAAGGTATTCATATATGAGTAGAATGTTAGTAGCATTTTGTCAGCTTGGCAAATGTAAGCCCTACAGTGGACTAATGAAAGCTATAAGAAATTTTCACTAGTCAATGAAATTCAATTCCAGTATACATAAAAATTATTTGCAAGAAAAGAGCATTGCCTAAGAGAAGGAGGGCTATAAAAATTCAGTAGATAAAACTAAGGAATTCTGTTTTACCCACTTAATATACTAGAACATATTAAAAAATATTTGTGGTATAGCACAAACCATAATCAGATTTTGTTTGTTCTTATTTCATATTATTATGTGGATACTACATGTTTAAGTCAATCCCACCCTAATGAAATATGTTGACATCATATATATATATATATATATATATATATATATATATATATATATACATTTTGTTTTATATGAATTATCCCATGGTTTCAATTTACTAGATATATATGCATTTTATCATTTTTTTTACATTAAACAGATGGCACTTACTATCCCTTTTATTAAAATGATTAGAATTTGGCTACCCACTCAATATTTTTATTTTGTCTTTCTGAGTTATAATGTCTGTGTTGATGATGTACCCCATTCACACATATAAAAACATACATACACATACATAAGTATCATATTATATATAGGAATTAACTGGAGTCATTTAATATTCTGAAAGAATAATTTATAAAGAGGAGCATATGTTAATATAGAGTTAGATGTTGCATAGCTATGCATTTCCATATAGAAGGAAACTATTCGATATGTGTAGGATATTATAGGCATGTATGTAATATTTTCCTTTATAAGCTCAAGATTTGTTAAGGAAAAAAAAATACCTTTTTCTCTAAAATAAATGGTTCCTCTTTCTTATTTCTTTATATGTTTCCTTTTAATCACAAAATAGAATTCATTCACAATGTATTCTTTTGCATAATGTCATATTAAATGTGGCTTTTCATTATTGGTTTTGATGATTTTTTGAAGATTTTGTATTTAGATGGCATACACATTTTCAATCATGTCTTAATTACTTTTAAAAATGCTGCACTGGCTGAGGGACAAGACAGATAACTTGTTAAGCATTTGAAATTTCTGAGCTGTTTTCTCAGTTCTGGCAGTCACTCCCCAAGTCCAGATTGTAACCTCCTTTCTGCCTCCCAAGCCTGCCTTGGCTCCGTGTCCAGTGAGGGATTATGGATTTAGCAAGGAAGGTAAGTGCGACTACAAGCATTGGCTCGCCATCTGCTCCCCAGCAGAGCCTGGGCCAACCTGCGTCGCCTGCAGCAAGACCAGGGCCCTGTTCTCCAGCCAGCCCCTTTCCAACCTGGCTCAAGGCACACGGCGCATTCAGTGAGATGATTAGGTCTAAGTAGTCCATATGTAACAGAATATTTTTCCTAAATACCAAAATGAAAACAAAATGAATGCCATTTTTTCATTCTCCTTATTCGATACATCAAGTTTTACACAAATAAATACTCTCTTAAGGTTTATGCAAATGATAGAAAAATAAAACTATGCATTATTTAGCAGTTCTCCTATTTCAAGATCTAACAGACTTTATTCACAGCATGTTTTTCCCTAGTTTATGCTGGCCTTCTTTTCTGATTCAACTTTTTAATTCATCTTTTTAAATTATTCCTTTTTAAATGATTATCGTATGTGTCTTCATAGATTTTCATGCATTAATCTATTATTAATTTTTACTATACTCCACTTAATCTTAAATTGTTTAAAGCTCTTTTAAGAGTAAACACTTGCTTATGTTGGAAAGATAGCTTGCACTTTAACATTTTGCCTATTTTATCCAGGAGCCTCATTCAAACTTGAGTGTCAAATAAATTATAATATTAGCATGGGCATCTTATGCATAGAATAATCAAGCGCTGAAAAGGGAAGTTAACCTTTGTGTACAAGAATCGAGATTATTTTTCAGTTCTCAAGAGCTAACAGAATTCTAGCCACCTATACTAACACACTTTCTTTCTTTCTTGAATTTATCAATAGTATGTTATTATATATTTTCATATTTTGTTTCAGGTCAAGTGGTTTAAAAAAAAAGATTTCCATAAATAGCAAAAGAATCCCTGCAGTTGAAAGTAGCTTTCTGCTTCCTTTAGCCCTGTTGCTGATTTGAGTACACAGAGTGAACATGAAAATGAGCTGAACAAACAGCTCACCCTTTTTACTTAAACTGTTGTCCGCCTGACTGCTGAATGCACACAGAAAACAATCTAAACTCGTATAACCCATAATACAGTATATTAAATTACAACATTGGTCAGTAATGGAAACTTATTCCCAGATATGAATTATTTACAGCCCATTTAAGTAATCCATATTCAGGTGTGGCAATGAAAAAAAGTGCAACATAAATCTTTAATGCTGATCGGTTGAGAGAGCAGAGCTGAGGATTACAGACATTTTAAAGAAAAGAAACTAAACGAATTGATATAGCCTGTTCAGTGGCTTACTGCACCAGCGTGCTAATAAATTGACGGATGGCGTGTCAGGGGTAGGAGTTGAAATCCCAGCAGTTCTAACCAAGGCGGGATCTAATAGCAGACGACCAAAATAAGGAGTTTCTGAACCTGGTGTCACAGGAAGCAGCTTGCGCATCTTCCCGTATATGCAAGTGTTCAAAATATCATATTTCAACAGGGAAATCCATCAAGGATTTCTCTTTTTAATTAACTCAGTAGCTGCATTAGTAATTTCAGCAAGCCACATAGCTGTGTTATAAAACAGAGAGGGTATATTAAAGGTAAGCCTTTCTTTTTCTTTCTCATGGAGTTGGAGCCAGTGCCTTATTTGGGGAAATAAACTTGTCAAAGAAATCCCTTTAATCCTGTTTTACATTTCCATAGTATATAGAATAGAATTCATTAACCAACCTAAAGGGGGGAAAGAAGCAAAGGACTTCTGGAGTGTTTCACACTATTTTTTTTATATAAATTGCACAAGTTGTTAGCTACTTCAAACTGAAGTATAAAGGATCTTGGGGTGGAGGAAGGCTTCGTTTTGCAATTTCTTTTGTTTCCTAGAGCAGTACCTATGTTAATTCATCTTACAAAGATCATTGCTCAAGAACCAAATTTTGCATATATTAGAAAGCAGAATTAGCATTGCACTGTGTACAACACTGCACGCTAACTTCCCTCCACGCAACCATTAAAGGTCATGTTTTGACGAGTGAATGGCATGTCGGCACCTTGGTCCCCTGGAGAGGCATTCCCCAGGTACATGCAAAAGGTTATTAAATTACCTCCTGAGCAACACTATCTCTTCGGATGAAAATAATTACAGGCTTTTAGAGGCATCAGAATGCTTTCTTT
Organism: Murina feae; assembly: GCA_004026665.1. Lineage (NCBI taxonomy): Eukaryota > Metazoa > Chordata > Mammalia > Chiroptera > Vespertilionidae > Murina > Murina feae. The sequence goes on along the minus strand of PVJC01002242.1, from coordinate 61,566 downwards.
CTTCCTTCCTTTCTCTCTCTCTCTTTTTTAAATAAGATGAAGATGCAGTACCTAATGACCATTTTTGTGTGTGAGTCATATAGCCTGTCAGCAGTGACAGGACAAATGAGCGTAATGGCATAGCTTAAAGGGGAAAGGTTCATTTTAAATAGTGACAAATAATATTTAAATGGCATTGTTGGAGACCCATCATGCTTGTAAAATGTAGTTTGTATCTCTTCTTCATCCTTTAATTTCATCACTGTCAAGTGGCATTAGCTGTTAACATGCAACATCAGGTGCAGATATAATTTTTAACTGTTAAATGTGCCCCTCACCAAACATAATGTATCTTGATTATTTTTGGTAGTATAGGTAGCTCTTTCCATAATTAAAAAAAATATCCAAAATTAAAAAAAATAGGGCTTGCTTCTAAAAGATAACTTTACTGGATGGATAAAATAATAGCTTTAAAATACAATCCCTTGGATGTTATTTTTGTTGTCAAGGTTAAAAAATGGAAATTAATTTTTAGGCTAAATGTAATTAGGAGATTGAGAGTAGCATGGGCAAGATCACCAGATGTAGCAATGTAGTCAAAACAGTCATGGGCAAACCTATCTAATGACACACATACTGTGTATACTTGGAGAGAGCTGGCAAGCATAAAAGGGATTCTCTTTTAAAGCAAATATGTAACTTCAAAACGTGTAATAAGGGTGATGCACAGCACTGCAAAGTGAGTTTTTTTTTATTATTTATCTAGTTATGGAACTTGCACAAAGTTAACCAAAAGTAAATTCCATCTTTTAAATTTTCTTGAGATAAGACAGTGTCATAATTAAAATATGTGAAAATAAGTAACTCCTGAGACATCTCCTGCACAGAATTGCAGTTCTAATTGCAAACTTTCATATAAAGCCTTCTAATTCTTAAATATTTGTACACAGCCTCATCACATTTATTGCTACTTTATTTTCAGATCATTTAAGCCAAAACTGGAGACAGTTTAGGTACCTTTGAGTTGTTAAAAGTTATAGCCAATTTTCTGAAAAATTATACCAGCTAAAAACACAACATTAAATATTTACCCTGTTGGATGTTAAAAAACGCTTACAATGAAAAATGTTCACATATTGACTATTCAAAATGGCCTTCACTTTGAAATTGTGAAATGGAAGGGATTGCAGATGTACAAGAATAAATATAAAAACAAATGAGTTGACTTGAAGTGTTGCCGGCTTTCATAAACATGCTACTGCAATAACATGTGACATTAATATTTAATTACAAAAGCACTGCTGCAAAATCTTTGAAATTAATGTTTTGCAAAATTAACATTCAGTGCACAGAAGCAAAGTCGTTCCAGGCGCGACTGTGATTAACAATGCCATTCACTTTACATATTATATTAATATATTATTCAAGCTACGAATTAACACCTCCTAATTTAAATAAGGTGCTACATATCATGATGAGCTAACATGCTTTTCTTAAAATGGCCCATATGATTTTAAGCAATCTGTGTTTATCATTTAATATTTTGTTATTGAATACTGTTCTCCATAAAACTCCTTCCACTTTAATTTCAAGCAGAGACCTCATTAAACTGGTGCCTTCCATTTCTAGGATTGTTAAACCATTTGAACCACATTTTGTTTGCTAGCTTAGCCAGCAGTGCTGAAATACTACTGTGTGCCTGGGTGTGTTCTTAAGCACCCTACTTTCATGTCAAGGTTCTAAGGGCTCCTTTCAAGCAATGTGCTTCTTCGTTTTCAATGAGACACTTGTTTGCACAAATAGCGCCATTATCGTTATGTCACAGATTTCTACACTTTCACTCTCACTGAGAGGTAAGCCTTGTTTTTTGGAAGGAGGAGCTGCAGTTTCAAAGCTCTGCCTCCCATGCTAAACCTCAGAGCTCACCAGTTTCATATGAAAGTGTGAAGAGACTGGGAGATGAGAGGAATTTCTTGTTTTAATCTATGAATGTGGGAGAATTGACGTTTCCGGTAGGAACTCATTCATCAGGAAGTAGATCAGAGGGCCATTTATGCTTCACTGAAGCCAATACAAATAAGGCTTTTTAAAGTGAGATTACAAAACAGGTGAAATCACAGTTAGAGAGCACCACTGCAGAGCCTTACATGCTTGCTCCACCATTACAACTATGGGACCACTTCCATAATGATTTCATTATCGATATTCTTGAACTGAAAAATAATTATTGACATTCCAAGGAAATATCTTATATAATAAAAGAGAAACATGCAAATTGACCGTTACCACCAGCCAATCAGAGCGGCTGTATGCAAATTAACCCAGCCAAGATGGAGGCTGGCAGGGCAGCTCTGCACTGGGAGCCTCCACGGCCGGCCGGCATAGCTGTGCCAGGTGTGTCAGCTCAGTGGGAAGGAGGGTCTGGCCTGGGGCCTCCTCGGGGCGTCCAGGAGCAGCTGTCCTGGGTCTGCTGCCTAGCTCCGCCCCCAGGAGCCTCCGAGGAGTATCCAGGAGCACCTGTCCCGGGTCCACTGCCTGGCTCCACCCCCTGGGGGCCTCCCCGGGGCATGCAGGAGCACAGGGCCTCTGCAGGGCGTGCAGGAGCAGCTGTCCTGGGTCCACTGCCTGGCTCTGCCCTGGGGGCCTCTGCAGGATGTCCAGGAACACCCGTCCAGGGTCTGCTACCTTCATCTGCCCCCCAGGGGCCTCCACAGGGTGTGCGGGAGCATCTACTGCACAGTGTGGAGAATCTGAAGCCAGTCCGCTGCCCGGCTCCACCCCGAGTGTTTGCTCAGCAGCAGGGCCCTACCGAGGGATTCTGCACCAGCGTCCGCCCCAGGCTCGCCATCCAACTCTGCGCCAGGTGTGTCCCCTCAGCGGTGTGGGCCCACCAAGCGTGTGCAATCATGGGCCCTCCGGTGGGAAACGTCCAGGCCTGCACTCACCAGCCTTTCCACCCCCCAGTGCATGAACCCTGAAGGGGCTGTGGGCAGCCTGAAAATGGCTCTCAGCCCCTCACCCAGGCTGGCCAGGAATGCTAGCAGGTAGACATCCCCCCCCCCCCCGAGGTGTCCCAGACTGCAAGAGGGCACAGGCCGGGCTGAGGGACCCCCACCCCCCAAGTGCACAAATTTTTGTGCACCGGGCCCCTAGTTTATCAATAAGAATCAATTGCTAAGACACCTCAGAATAAGCTTAGTGGCTTAGTGTATTATAAAACTGGTTTCTAAGATACAGTTATGATTCCTTAGTTTTCCAATCAACAAATATAAGGTAATTAGTGGCCTGGAGGGGGTGTTCCTCAGCCCGGCCTGTACCCTCTCCAATCTAGGACCCCTCGAAGGATGTCCTACTGCTGGTTTACAGGGATAGGGCCTAAA
>PVJC01002242.1:0-58107 GCA_004026665.1 Murina feae | reverse complement strand
AACTGGATGAGTAACAGACTTGAGATTCTCAACAACAACAACAACAACAACAACAAATTAGAAATGAAAAGCTCTCTTTACACCATATATTAAAACTCAATATAGGGTGCAGAGACCAGATGGGGGTTTACCTGCTAATCAATGGGGTATCAATACACTGTTGCATTTCCAAGTTTTTCTAAAAAGCAGAGAAAATCTTCATATCTCAAGTTTCTCTTAAAGTCCCAGCCTCGTTTTGGCCTGGCATTAATGTCAACCATTTCTTGTTTTAATTTTTTAAAAATACATCATCATCTTTAAATTATTTTATAAAATTATGTTCTGATTCAATATTATATGTCATTCCAATAGTAAGAGAAATCCTAAGTTTAAAAAATCAGAGTACTTATTAATGTAAAATTTAAACGTAATAGTTTTGAGGTTAGTAATGATGTGATGGAATTTGCAAAGATTGTCCAACTGGGTAACATATTTTAGCTACTCAAATAACAGACTCAAAGAATGTAAAAGAAAGTGGAATTTTCAAGATGAGTCGAATTGCTTATGTGTACGTAAGCTGCCTATCCTTTTCATGAAAAACAGTACTTGAAATGGTGTTTTCCCACAAAGTGAATGGGTTGAACAGTAAGCAGTTTTGTATTATATAATTAATAAAAAAGAAATTTCATAATTATGAGTCACCTTTTAGAAAATATTAGTCTAAAAATAATGTTAATCATGGATTATTGAAGTTAAGCCCCCCCAATATTTACTTGGATGCTTTGTAAGAACCGTATTTTAAAGATCATCATTTCATTTCAATGATTCTAGAAGGCAGGAAAAGGCAAGACTATTAAACGAATGCTAAAAATATAATTTTCTAGTGGTAACTTCTTGGGAATATTTATTTATTTATTTATTTTTATTTATTTATTTATATGATGACTGTACAGAAAGAAAATTACTTGAATAAATGTTTCCCAAACTATAAATTTCTTTGGTAGACATCCCATAAAAACCTGAAAATTACTAAATATGTCAGGATATTCTATGCCAAAGGCACCAGGGGAGAGGGGGACAATTAAAATTCTGTAGTGTAATGTGATTCAAAAACACAAAGAATTTTTGTTATGTTGTTTGAAAGGTGGGACAAACAGGGTTATTCAGGGTAAAGCTTTGCCTTACTTAGTGATGATTAATGTGAGTTTCCAACAATTATGTCCAAGGTAATGCCAGGAAATTTATATCTTGTGAATATATGTGTGCTATAGAAAATGAACTGATTCCCAAAACACCGCTGTAATGGTTCATATGTGGGGCTAACTATAGATATGGATATTACAATGACACTCTATGATACTTCCAGAGATAATGACATTCTCTGTTGTCTAAGATAGAAACATCATATTCCTAATTCCATGCCATATTATAGCAAAGTTCCAGGGTACTAGAGTAGTTCATTTTCTAAATGCCAATTAGCAATTAGTTCAATCTTATTGCTGTAGACAGAAGATTGAAAAATGGGGAATCTTCTGACATTAATTCTCCCACTACAAGTCTGCTGCTTAATTGCAAGCTAAAGTAATTACAAGTGTCCAAATTTAGGCCATCATCACAGTAATCACGTATTCTCCCAAGTTAAAAAGCCTGTCTTTGCAGAAGAGATGGACCCAAGTAACCGGCAACTCTGCCCACCTGGGGCAAATTCTGTTCTTCATGGCAAATGTATTTTGTCCATTTAAGCATTTTGCATAATGAAGGCAGATTTGGTTAATGTTATTATACCCAGTAGTATTGCTTTCTCCCTCACCCTTATTTCAACAAAAAAAAAAAATCACCTCTGAAGTACCACTTATGTGCTGGACAATTCCTTGGTGATATTAAAGCACCAGATGGAAGGATGTGCCTTATCAGAAACTTGTATCACAATGATTCTTAGAATACTGTTCTTATTAGTTATCTGCTAATGGCCGTTTTAGAGTGAGGCATCAACACAAACTTATAGGAACAGACTAGTGGTCCTTATATACGCTAGACAACAAGTGGGAATTCATATTATTGCACACATGTTTAACATTTTTACTGGCAAAAACAGTCTCTGCGTAGCTTATCCATTCTTAAACTGCTAACCTTAAATAACTATGGCATGTCTACTGACCTGAAGTCTCCAAATTTCCTCTCACAGAGACCCTGGTGAACTTCTGAACACAAGATAAGCCACGTACCTTTCAAACAGGCTTTGCATAGATACCATCACATAACAGATGCTTTTATAAAGCCCAGTAAGATAGAAAGAGAACAGAGACAGGTGACTAAATGTTTAATATTTTCTCTTTCCTCCTTGAGACCCATCTAATAGCAAAATAAATAATTTAATAAATTAGAAAAATGAATATAATAAAATATTGAATTAATTAGCATCACCTAAGTGACTCTAACTTGTCTTTGATATAAAACTAGTTATGGCAATTTTTTTTACAAATGTATTGATTTTAGTGTGAAAATAAATTTGATTTTATTAAAATCATTGAATTTAGAAGGAAAAGAGAGAGGGGGGCTGATTTGTTGATCCACATATTTATGTATTCATTGTTGAATTTTTGTATGTGCTCTGACTGAGGATGGAACCTGCAACTTTGGTGTACTGGGACAATGCTTTAACCAACTGAGCTACCCGGCCAGGACTAGTTATGACCCATTTTTAGTATACTGGCTTAAGTTTTAAAAGGCAAACATTTTTCTTCAATTTATTAATATTTAAACTTATACGTGAAACGTCTTAAATATCATAGATTTTGAAACTCAGACAAAGGAACTCAGAAGTTCCTGGTTGTTCTCATGATAATATATATAGGAGATACAAAATGCCATATCAGTAAATCAAATATATATTTCATAAAAACATGCTGAGAGATTGACTTTAGGTAAGTTTTCACTTAGGGCAGATATTTTGACAACAAACAAATCAGTATTATTTGTGTTGGTAAAATATATTTTCATACACCTCCTTTCCATTTGGTCAGGCATAAAAGTTAAGAAAATAATGACAAAAAAGTAATAAAGCTAATGACAAGATTATTATTGCTATAAATACAAGGAGATACTCTATATAAAGTATTTACTGCATTTGCCTCAAAAAGGCCTGTTATATTTTAATATAACAATATAAACTGCAACTAAGTTTCAATTGAAATTAGACTCATATACAGGGTGATTATGCCATCGGACAAATACAAATGATATTTATTATGCATCAAGAGATTTGCATAAAAGTCTAGTTCTTTAGGTAAACATAAACATTAGGAGAGGGGGGAAGGATTCACCAATTCACCTCAGCAGAGGTATTTTCACAAAATGGCTATGACCCAATTTCAACATGAGAAACTAAAACATTTTGCAAGATTACAAGCTAGATGACTGCATCATTTACCAGCTTGAAGAATGAAGGGAAAGATATATACCATGTACAAGCATTCATTCTAAGGAACTGGTCAGAATTACTGCTACTGAAAAGAAGATGGGAATGAAGACTTGTTGGAGATGGTGGTAAACTTCCATGCCTTTTAAATACACTTTGATGAATTGATCTTATTTCAACAATAGTTGATGCTTTCAGCAGTTCCTTTTATCCTCTCATTCACATCGATCTAAATTTCTGAGGAGTTCAGAATGAACATTTTTACTGTCTGGCTTTCCTAAGTGTTGACTGGATGAACAAATAAAAAGGCAGACCTCGAGTTTCTCCTCAACAACTTCCAACCACGTCAAACAAATCGAAGTACAATGCTGGAGCGGAAGCTTCCCATCCCTGCTTTGGATCCCCCCCCTTATAAAAGACATCCTGGACACACTGGAAGGTCTAAAGAACTCAACAGGTCCTCAGGTGCTTTGACATCCTACATTTGCATGTGATGTTCACGCTGAGAGCTATGTTGTCCCTTCCACTGTCCAAATTTCTCTTAAAGGCAAAGTTCTTTTTAAAAAATATATATTTTTATTTATTTCAGAGTGGAAGAGGTATATATAAACATTAATGATGAGAGAGAATCATTGATTGGTTGCCTCCTGCATGCCCTACACTGGGGATCAAGCCCACAACCCAGGCATATACCCTGACTGGGAATCCAACCGTGACCTCCTTGGTTCTTAGGTTGATGCATCCACTGAGCCATGCTGGGTGGGTAGTTTTTATTATTACTATTATCAGAAGTAGTAGTAATATTTGTTAATCCTCAACAGAGGATATTTTTTCATTGATTTTTAGAGAAAGTGGAAGGGAGGGGGGGGAGAGGGAGAGAAACATTGATGTGAGGGAAACACAGCTATTGGTTGCCTCCACCAAGTCCGGGGATTGAGCCTACAACAGAGGTATGAGGTACATGCCCTTGACCAGAATCGAACCCGGGACCCTTCAGTCTGTGGGTTGACACTCTAACTACTGAGACAAACTGGGTAGGACTAAAGGCAAAGTTCTTTATAGTTTACTGTCTGAAGCTACATTTTTAAGGAAAGGTGTCTTCTAAGTGCTCTGATTTAAGGAGAAATTACAGATTTTTAAAAATATCCATTGTAAACATCACGGGCAGGCAGTAATTTATAGGAGACAGAATATCCTCTGACTTAATTTACTTTTCCTATTTGCTTATGTGGAAGACGATAGTAAATCTCCATATAAAAAGAAACAGAAGTGTCTACCATCTTCCAGATCAGAATTACAATGACAGATAGTGGAAGCATAGGAAAAACTGTCAGTGTTGAGATTCCATTATGATTATTTAAAATCACAGCTAATTCTTATTATCCTTATGTAGAAGATAAAAGGAAAGAAGTCACATATATAAACACCTCTACCACTCTCTAGTACCTTGTCAGACCGACAGACCCTGAAGCAAACACAAGGACATCTTTACCACTTGCGGCAATATGAATGATTTCATAAGCACCGAGATGAGAATGACATTCAAAAATCACTCTAACATCAAATGATGGTTGTAATGAAAAGCCAGTTTCACAGTGTTTGTTTCTTTCTTCATTAAAAATTAGAAATAACAGTTTTTCTGACCTGAAAATAGGGGAGTACAATTTTTCAGTATTGAAAATTCCTGAGTTAAAATGTCACAAGAAATGACAAAGGCACTTTCAAAAACTAATGTGGCTATAACAGTATTTCAGAGAAATAGTGCACATTTGATGACTGTCAGAATTTACATAACTTACTCTGCATGAATTAACTATGAGGTATAAAATTCAACGTTGGCTTAAACAAACACAGACAGTAATTGTCGTATGGCATTTGTAGGCTTTGCAACCATGACATCAAGATAATGCCTAAATCACCAACACAAATATAAAAAATGACGATGACATATGACTTTAGTGTTCCGATATGTAGTATGGGAAAGAAATGTGTCAGAGAAAGAGCTAGAAAAAAATATGGGTCTATGTCCAACAGTTTGTTTAGAACTTTCTCCTCGAACAGAATACTTGTCAATTTGGTGTCCCTGCTCACATGTCTAATATATTAGGATCACAGATTAGGCTCCCACACACAGAAAAAGCCCCATCGATATCAGAATCAGAAATGATTAACAGCTAGGGAAATTAAATCCTAATATTTACATCTGTCCTATGAATTCTTTCCATTTATCTTCTGATCAAATTTTCAAATGAAGTGACCAAAAAAAAAAAAAAAAAAAGAAGAAGAAGAAGAAGAAGAAGTCAAAAGGACTTGGTGGGGGTATCTTTGTTTCTCTCTCAAAGCCTAAAAGTTAGACCCAACTGCAGCACAAAGAGTAAAGAGGTTGTTATTCATATTAACTACATTTACATTCCTAACATAACATCCAGAGAGCTAATAGTGGGGTTATTAACATAACAAACGTAAATGTTCTATATAAATAATACTGTTTCAGGCCAGCAACCGCTCATCTGACAGCATTTAGGCACAGGCTCAACATCTGTTTATGAACACTTTGCCTAATGATATCATCAGATATCATTAAGTGCGGCAGAATACAGCATCGAGGCAGGTGCAGCTGCCTTCACAGCCCATCACAGAGAAAGAAAAGAGCTGCATCCCCCATCCGAAAACCCATCATTAGGACAATTTTCTTCGACAAACCAGCCCTGTGATTTCAATCTGTATATCACCTGTAATTGTAGTTTTTAGCAAGAAGCTGATTCTATACATTTAGCGACGAATCACGTTGATGGCCTGAATACTGGAAACACATTTGTGGCACCAGCTGCGGCAGCTTTTTTTAGAGGCTGTGTTAACAAAATACTGCTAACAAGGCAATGCTGGGAGTGCAGCTTTGTTTCTCTTTCTTGTTCATAGTGTTTAGATGTGCATAATTATGGAAATTAGCAATTGATTGCTTCTCAATAATAATTGATTGCTGGTCACTGAACTCTCCGGTAGCACTTTGCTGAAGGTGAGGACATGAGCTAAGTGAATTCTTACCGGTTCCAACCATATATAAAGAAAGAGACCAAAAGAACTCTCAATTTGTACATCAGTTTCCATGATAAACAGACCAAAGGGATAATAGAATATCCCAGAATCTAGTTTGCCCTGAAGCAAATTGTAGAGATCATAGCAAGCCTGCAGAATTCTCCCTGTGGACCATGTAAGAAACATACATCATTTTTATAGATGTCAGTTGGTCTTTGATTTGAAAATATTTCTCCCATTTAAATTTATCTCTTTCGGTCAGTTTTCTTAAATTGTACAATTTAAGGGTTATATCAAAAAAATGAATACCAATTTTCAACACCTCTCAAATTGAAACAAACTGACAAAATAATATGAAGTCTTTTTTTGCAAAGAGGTACAAATTCAAAAGCCTATCTATCGTCTCCGACAGAGAGCAAGCGCTTCAAAATGATTCTCCTCTTTTTGATCTGCTGTATATCCATCAACATTTTGGTCTGTGCAGACTGACTTGTTTCAGCATGGCACAACGTAGGGAATGTTACTTGATGCTGCAGCTAACATTTAAAGGAGAATGCACTTATTTTTGGCTTAATCACAACTGTCAATTGGGACCTAACATATCCAATTCAAATTTACTGCAGAACATGGAAGCCTCACAGACAATAAAGAATCCATGGTGTCTGTTAAATGGGAAACACTGTGTCTCGTGGTGTTTCAAAGATAGGAAGAGCAGTAAGGAAAAAAAATTAACTCTTTATTTTAAAAGAGTCATGAGCTTCCAAGTGTTAAACGATGTCCTCCCCAGTGTGTCTGTGAGTACGTGCGTGTGTCTGTGCGTGTGTGTGTATGCTAATTTTTACAGGACAAGGCTGGATTGTGGCAGTCAGCTTTACAACCCAATTCATACAAAAAAAAATGCAGCTTGGTTAAAGTTAGTATGCTCAATTTCAATAATGTTTTTATCCCCAAATGGGTAGCAGATTGTAGAAGCATGACTCAAAAAGTATGCACACGTTATAAGAATTGGGCAACATTTTGAGAATAAAACTGAATGCCTCCTCTTTGCCCACAGAAAGCTTTCTCACATAATGAACAGGTGCAATTACCAGAGATCTCTGTTCATGGCGATGGCAGAAGCCACTGTTTGTTGCTTTCCCCAGCAGCAACACAGGATGATGTGATAAAACTGGGACTGGAAAGTAAAAAGCCACATCACATACGTACAGTTCCACTCTCCTAGTACATCACTCAAACACAAATTTATATTCCTACCCTCCTAGCTTTTTCTTAAATTGCCATTTACGCACTGAATAACACCATTGTAAATTTTGTACCACTTTGTACCCAAAACCTGCAAAAATAAAAAAGGCAATGTGTGTGAGTCCATGTGCTTACGCCATTATGTTAGTGCCAAAAGGCGTTTAAAAAAGGCAGACAGATTCCCTGTAATAGATCTCTGAGTTTATTATCAGCATGACATTTTAATGTGTGTTATTGAAATTATATTTTCAGGGTTGGGGTGGGGTTCAGGTGGAAGAATACATTGGAATATTCCAAAAAAGTTGCCCATAAAAATGATTTTGGTAACCTAGCGATGTCCTCGGCGCACTTTGGCACCACAGAGTGTATCTGCTTAAAGAGACATATGGCTGGAATGGCAGAAGTCAGAATTTGAAGGGTATTAGTGAAACTGTGTGGGGGAAGCTTGAACTGATACTGGCTTAGGCTAACTGTAGCTCTTCCCTGGCTTCTCATGCTCTGAATCCATAAGATAATATTAACTAGTGAAAGTGAAATTTCCATTTTCTGAGGTCATTTTAAAGCCCGTTAATAGGAAATCAGACTGAAAATGAGTTTCCTTGCTAATAAATCCAGGTAACTTTCAAATGTAAAAATTTTGACAAAGGATCAACCGACAGTGCCAGTCTGCTAGTGTGATTTGCTGTTGTTGTTGGCTTATACCTTGTCAAAGTAAGAGAGGCCTTTGGAGAAAGTCAGGGATCAGTCTCATCTCTTCGGCAAGGCTTTCCTGGCCCTTTAATAGCCCTGCAGAGTAGCCCTGTAGCCATTCTCATTACTTTCATCTTCATTAAAGCCCTATGACTTGATATTTCTTGTAGTTATTATTTGTTCATTGTCTTTCTCCCCTTTTTTGGTTTTGTTTTGTTAATCCTCATGCTAGGCTATTTTTCCATTGATTTTTAGAGAGAGTGGAAGGGAGGGGGAGAGACACAGATAGAGAAACATCGATATGAGAGAGACACATTGCTTGGTTGCCTCCCGCACATGCTCGGATCAGGGCCAGGGATCAAACCTGCAACTGAGGTACGTACCCTTCACTGGGAATCAAACCTGGGACCCTTCAGTCCACAGACCACTGCTCTATCCACTGAGCCAAACTGGGCTCTTTCTCCCCTTTTTACTGCAGTGTGAGCTTTGTGCTTCACAGATCCCCTTCCCCTTTATAGATCGTCTTCATTTCTACCTGCCTGACACCTATGAGACACGCAGTAAAATATGTAAGATGAACAAGTGTGGCTGTTCCAATGTACTTCACATGCCATGGTCTGCAAGACATTCTCAAATTAATTTATTGGGATGATCAGAATTTACTGGCCTCATATAAATTTGCAAGCAATTTATGTCAAGTTTTCTATAAAATGTCATTTTTGTTAATGGCACATGAAAACTTTCACAGGGTGTGAATGCTGGTTTATATAATCTGGCAGAGAGATTTTATTTAATTAGGGAAAATCAGCTTTGGACTTCTTTAATATTTATTCTACTACTTTGCTACCTGAACTTTCCCTTAGATGAATAATTTCATAATTGAAGACTCAGATCAAAAGAATTTCTTTTTAAATCAATCCAATCCATAGAAACCTATAAAACTTGTTGACATTTAGGTATAAATAGCAATTGTGAGACTACCTATAATTTTTCTTCTGGATAAGGACATTAACTATATTAGGCTTTAAAAGGAGGAATACCCAATTATCTACACCACTTTTCTATTCATGGTTAAACATGCTAACTACTTTAAACATTTGAAAGAATTGTTTTTATTTTAGATCCAGTTCCCATAGTGCTGAGGTCAGTGAGAGAATAAGAGGTGTGTTATTGAAAGGAACTCAGAGTGAGTCATCATTCCAAATGCATGAACATCAGAGATTCCTCAAAGCCTGCCTGGCAATCTGGTTTTTATGAAAGTTTGTTGTTACCTGTGGTGGGAAGCATTGATATGTAAACCTGCACTAACTACTTTTCATAATGAATAAGAAGTACATAGCTAAACTTGATATGTGCCAAATCAATTTTGGCAGACACCAAAAAGTAAAAAAGTTGTTTGTTTTTCAGGCAGAAAGCTTCTGTTTAAGACAATTAAAGATTACCAAAGAACAGTAATCACTAATAAGAATAATCAAGATTAATGTAATGATAGAATAGCTGCGGAATTAGTGAGAAACTTAGCAAAAGTTCCCGATTTTTAATGTTATGAAAAATTGGGTGCCATTTCGTCTTCCTCACTAGAACTGCTCCATCATTCACAGTTATTTATTTTCCCAGCCTGTCAATATTTATAGTAAAGCTTGAAGAATCACCAAATTGTAAAATCTAAGTAATGTTGAGAAATCACTTATTAACTCAACAAATATTGAGTTCCTATCCATTATCCACACTGCCAGCAGAGTGATCTTTCAAGGGCAAATATGATATTTCCCTTTAGAAAATAATCTTTCAAAGATTATTTGATGCCTTAAGAATGAAATTTAAACTTCTGACCATATGTAACAGATTTTTTAATAGTCCAATCTCTGTCTGTTTTCAGTTCCTCTTCTACCAACCTTCTTCTCTGACCCTTCCTGACCACTCCACTCCCTGTCCAATGGCCCTCGATACCTATTGACTTTCTTTTCTATTCCAGAACTGGCAGCATTTTGCTAACTCACATCTCCATGCTCCAGAGCTGCTTTCTGTCTTCCTGAATTAGTCTCTTCCCTCATTTCTTTGTCTGTAAGGTGAACTCCTACTCATCCACCAAAACCCAGATCAAATATAAATTTCTCTATATAAACCTTAACCAATTCTGGATCCCCATTTATGCTTTCATATCACTGTAAAAGTCACTATACCATCTGCATTCACTCAGCAGCTACTTATCAAGCTTTCATATGTGCTGTTACTGGGGATATATCACTGAATTAAACAGATAAAATTTTCTAATCTCATGGAATTTACCTTCAAGTTATAAACATAGAAAACAAATAAAACAAATAATCTATGTAATAAATATTTCTCCAATATATATTATATACTACTAGTGGCCCAGTGCATGAATTTTGTGCATGGGGAGGGAGGACAATCCCTCAGCCTGAACCCTCTCTAATCTGGGATCCCTCTCACAATCCAGAACCACTGGCTCCTAAGAGCTCATCTGCCTGCCTCATGTCCCTAACTGCTCCCCTGCCTGATCCCCCTAACTGCTCTCCCCTCCTTTCTGATCCCACTAACTGCCTATCTGCTCTCCCCTCCTGGCCTAAACCCCCTAACTGCCTATGTGCTCTCCCTTGCTCTCCATACCTTCAGATCCTGACACAGGAGTGCTGAGAACTGTCTGCTGAGGCCCCGTTCCCATCCTGACACACCCTTCAGGCCAGGCAGTGCTGTGAGCTTGCATTCGCCTCTGCCAGGGGTGCCACATGTCCCAGTGGTGCAAGTCCCTGCCCCTGCCCCAACTACCAGCTCCTGTGCACGCTCACCCTGGTTATGACTGTGACACCATTAGGACCAATTAGCATATTACCTCTTTATTATATAGATACTACATGCTTTTTTGATTAGATAGCATAGAGTTCTAGGAGAAAAATTAAACCAAGGATGATGTGTCATATTAGAGGGGGTGGTTCATATTGTTGATATTGTGGCCAGAAAAGGATTCACCAAGGAGAGATTTTGAGTAAGGATATCCGGTAATCATATGTTTATAGGGTGTCTAACCCAATAGTCTTTTTAAAAATATATATATTTTATTGATTATTTTTTTTACAGAGAGGAAGAGAGAGGGATTAAGAGTTAGAAACATCAATGAGAGAGAAACATTGATCAGCTGCCTTCTGCACACCCCCTACTGGGGGTGTGCCCACAACCACAGCACATGCCCTTGATCAGAACTGAACCTGGGACTCTTCAGTCCGTAGGCCAATGCTCTAGCCACTGAGCCAAACCAGTTAGGACTAACCCAATAGTCTTAGTGCTTATTTTTCTGAGACATTGCTACCTTTCTGCCTCATCCAGATCCCAGCAAACAGATGGAATCTGGGACTTAGGAAGACATCATTCTATGCAAAGTTGAAGTCTGTCAGAGTGATGGGAGGAATGTAATGATTTATTTCTGCCTCTCAGAACTTTAGTGCTAAACATAGACCCTGTGAGGTTTATTGCCTTTAAAGTGCAATTACTTATACAATAACATGGAAGAATCACTATGTGCCTGGAAGACTATCCTCTAAGTAGGCAAATCACTGTATCGTCATATAGGAAAGAATGATCACGGTGTACTCACATTTAAAATGCCCTTATTTCCCTAACCGGTTTGGCTCAGTGGATAGAGCATCAGCCTGTGGACTGACACTTCCCAGGTTCAATTGCGGTCAAGGGCATGTACCTTGGTTGCGGGCACATCCCCAGTAGGAGGTGTGCAGGGGCAGCTGATTGATGTTTCTCTCTCATCGATGTTTCTAACTCTCTATCCCTCTTCCTTCCTCTCTGTAAAAAAAAAAACCAATAAAATATATTTTAAAATGCCCTTCTTAAGGTTTTATTAATAGGATAAAAAATAATTAATCTTTCTAGTTCCAGGCACTCCTTTTTATTTTGAAATATTATACTGCTAAATAAATATTTTCCTTCTAAATTCTATAATGCCCTACATTTCTAGACATAAAAAATTCTATTATGAAAAAAATTTTGCCCCAAAACACTAGCAATGCCCACAACTTTCATGAAAAGCCGATGATACTCATGATATAGTTTGCAATATTCAAAAATCTCCAAATCATTATATTTGTCTATGATGTCATCAGGTACAAGGGTTAAATTCTGCTCTTAAATGAACATATAGCTCACAGTGAGTTTTGTTGTGATTGAGAACATAAATTCAGAGATGTCTGCAATTCTGCCATAACACATATGCATGGTGAAGGATTTGGATAAGCTGAATGTGAAATAGGATTTATTTTGAATGATTAAAAACTATTTTTAATAGTTCAAAACAATGTAATTTTTCATGTCATCAAACTGGAAACAATTTACATTTTAAAACTCAAAAAGTAGGATTGGCAGGACTTAAGGATAACTAGGATTGTGTTAAAGTCTGTATTTTGCATAATTTTCAAGGTGTTTCTTGTTACTCTGGTCAGAGCTATTTGGATCCACTGAATGTGTTATAATTATACATAAGAAGCACAGTTATTATGCCTTTGGTTGAACATCAGGACATCCTATGTGCTGTTATTTGGCATTAATGCAGAATACAAGTGAGGAATTTTAGGAGCTTATACACAAGAGAAAATAGAATGCTTTTGTTGAAACTATTTGATGCTGAGAGATTTTTGAGTTTCTATCCACTCTTCATGATGCCAACAACATTCCTTTGAAATGCACTTTTTGCTTCAGACTAGGTAAATACACAACCAAGAAGGAAAATAGGAGGACATGAGAAATCCAAGGGTGGAGATAAACAGATTGACTGTTATTGTTTCAAAATAATTTCCAGAAAATACATTACTCCCTATATGTAAAAGAGTCATTTACCCCACAGAGAGCCTTGTGTATGAATTGCTTTTGCCAGAGACTTCTGAAGGTTCTTTTAGATTTATCTGTAAAATTGTCATATAGATGAAATATTTTCTTACGTTTTCATGACAGTAGGAAATAACATCAAAGATCTCAATTCAAATGTAATAGTGTCTTAAAAAGTGATTCTTCAGACATTTAATGAGTAGCTACTATGCAGGGTTTCTTTATAAGATAATAAAGATCAAAGAAAAATATGACTTAGCTCATCTCAATGAACTCCAAGCTAAAGAGGTAAAGTAAGAATTACGGTTAAAGGATAAAATGACAAAACCTGCTGGCTCCTAAATATTCTCAAAGAAGCATGTTTCTGGACAACAAATTGTCAATGGACAAATAAGTCCAATGACAGAACAGACTTCCTCCAAAGCATAAAAACACAACATTACCTATTTTACATTAGTAAATGGATATAATTTAAAAATTCCAGTATTTTGATTTTTTACTAGATCAGTCTCTATGTTTTTAAAATATAATTGTAGTTTTCTTCTAATTTTTTTTTAAGCATTGTCACGTCAAATGTCAGAAAAATAGAAAAAGAAGAATCTTTCTTCAATAATCATCATCATGCTCCCCCACTCCCCAAGCCGGCCACTAGAACTAGATTCTTTTAGTATGAACAGAGGAACAAATCATTCCCACCAATGCTGTCTTCCTTCAGACAAATGAGAGGGAAACTCCCAGCAACCTCTGCTCCTAATGCCACCACTAGTTCTCCAACTTAGAGGTCACCAGACATGTGGTTAAATGATCAACTTGAACTCATGGCTGTATGCTGCTCCTCTATTTCAGCATGCTGCTGTCTCAATAAAAAGTATTCATGTCTTTTAAATAAAAAAAATAGATAAAATCCACCAGTAAAACTTTGAGGAGAGGGTATTACAGGTTGAAATTGACAACAAACAGAATTTATGTTAGGAAGAAACCTTAAAAATCTCTTTTATATCTTACACAGTAGAGTGCACCCTATTGTCCCATAAAGATTTCTGAAAACTCCCACTTTCAGCATCCAGCACTTGGGCCCTTCTCTCGTATAGCCCTTGTCCTCTTGACGCATGTAGTCTATTCTTGCTCACTCTAATTCTGAGTGGTTTCTAATCTGTCTTGGTTCTCTCTGGTTCTGCAGCTTCACCCTTGTTCCAATCAGCAAAATAAAAGCGTGGATAGTCCAGTCAAGCAGAATCTGCCCCAACTAAAAAAAAAAATGCTTTTTATTCTCGGGATGCAAGAAATTGAAACGCATGTTTTTTCCCTTTGTTACATGTGTGTTAAGGAGCAGTTTGTTTTAAACCTATTGGATGCAGTTTTCAAAGAGAAGGAAAGAACAATGACTTTAGGTTATGTGACTCTGAGGCATTGAGAATCAAGGAATCAAAAGTGATTTGACTGAAAGAAGATCCCTGTTGATGAACGGACCATATGAACGTTGCATGTGAGGATGCCCAAAATACTCTCCTCACAGTGAGACTCCAAATAGCTTACATTAGCCAAATGCAAATTACATTGATGCTGCCGAACACAATAGCCGGCTACATTTTAAAGTATATTATGCTATGGTATTTTATATGAACATGCATAAAAGTGCAACTTGAGAATATTATCCTTGGTAGATAAGACCATAGACACCAAAGAAAAGCAATACAGAATCTAAGATAATTTCATTAAAAAGTTTATAGATCTGAGTTTCAATTTGCTGCCAGAGAAATATTTGGGAATTGCCTTTTTTTTTTTTTTTTTGATGGCCCTGTTACCTACCATAATAATTCCAGATTTCCTTCCAGGCACACATGACTTTCTAGAGCCTAAGCCAATCCATCTTCTCAGGCAGAGCACTCCTGACACTTTGTAGGTATGTTTGATGTTACTAAGAAGTAGTATCACCCACTCTTTCTGTAACTCACCTTTGCTATCCCATTACATATCTTTGCCTAGCTTCTGTACCTGCTTATCAAAACTGACCATAATTTGTGAATAATATCTGGCCAAGTATATCATCTAGTGTCCTTCTCTTTAGAGGAGAAGGGCCCAGGCATTGGGACTTGCTCAAGGGTACCCACCTGGAAGGGCTGGGCCTGCACCTTAACCCTACCAGACCTGAGGCCCTGAACCTAACTGTCCCTTAAACCACACAAAGTCAATTCAAACTCATGGGCGAAGCCATTTGCAATGGCTAAGCATGAGGTTTGACCACGATTGGTTGGTTATTTTTAGTTTGTGACACATTTTTTTCACGTACTAGGCAAAGTACCTAGGCAAAGCGGTGTAGCGGCAGATTAGGAAATTACCGAAAAATCAGTACAGTGGTCTGGTAGGTAGTGGTCTTTTTACTACCTCACTCTACACTCCCACTCAATAATAGTAACAATAACAGAGACCACTTTCCTACTCTTCACTAAAATATTATAAGTCAGCATGACATTTAAGGAGCATATCTAATAAGTCTATCCTGGCATATAATAGGCATTTAATCAATATTGATGAAAAATGGATCACTATTCCCAACCTCATGTCCATTGCTTTTTATGATCTCAGGTCTTATTTTCTATCAGATAGTATGACACAGTATAAAAAACACTTTGTAGTCTAGTGAACCCAGGGCTTTTATCAACCAGGCAGTAAGGGAAGTACTGTTGTCCTAATTTTAGAGATGAACCAATGGAGATTAGAAAGATTGAAAAGCTTGTAAAGGATGGGTCAGCAAGTGAGTGACTAAAGCAGAATTTGAACCAGGCATCCTGATGAGTTAGTGTTCCTGCACATGTTTGTGTACATTCTTTTCCTTGATCAAAACCTGAGCCAAAGTCATATGCTAAAGGGAGGTTTCTGTTTGGTTTGTTTGCCTCGAAGAGTTAATTAGGTTAACAAGAGCACTTAAATGGAGTATGTGAAATCATTACTCTGATGCTCTCTCTACTCCCATTAGTTAACAATTTGTCACTAGATTAATTCTACAAAGCCTGTTCATCTTCTACTGTCTGTCCAGTAACCAAAGACATGGTCCAGATTCTACTGCTTGAAGAGATTATGGATGCCTTTGGGTCATAGCATTTCAATGTCAAATAAGCTTGCATTAACAAATTCAAATCTCTGAGATGTATCATTTTTCTCCTTGTCAATAATCATCCTTAGAATATAAGGGGGCCATGGAGTCCCGTCCATATTAACCATGAGCTGATAGCACATGTCCTTTTCTTCTCTCTACATGTTAAAAAATTATTGAGTAACATGAAAGGCATACTTTTCCATTTGTTTTTATTGATTTTAAGGCAGGACATTGTCATAATTAATCAATGGGTTCTCTATGTGACTTTTTGGGTTTAAATCTCTACTCAGCCACTTACTAGCTAACTGGTATAGCCTTGGGTAAGCTATCTCTTCCAAAGCCTATTTCCTGTCTGCAAATAAGAGTAAAAATATCAATCCTTCCTGGAAGTAATTGTGAGGTTTAAAATGAGATAGATAACTTAAAATGCTTAAATTTAGTGCTCACCATATACTAAGCTCTCAAGAAATGTTTATTATTATTAGATACATAAAGGAACACTTGCCAACTAGAAGTGAAGGCAAGTAATGCCTTCCAAAATTTACATTTTAAGATGATTTTAAGATGTCTAATAATATTATATCAAGAAGAAAGCCCCTAGGATTTAAAAGTCAGAGAATTACTAAATAATTTCCAGCTGAGCAATTAATTTAATGCCATGTTTTTCTCTTCAAGTTAATTATCATAGGTCAAAGGCATTATACCTTCCAGTGTTTGGATAGAATTTTACTATTATATAAATAGTACACCTTCCATTCTGTTAAAAAATGTTTGATATTTTGCCAGTCATTGTTGAATTTAGTTGACCTGGAGTTATTTTTAAAAGTAAAACCTGTGATCCTAAAGTATTAAAGCCTGGAAAAGAACTCTAGAAGGTGTTACTTACATTAGGTTAAGTTTCTAAATATCCCTGAATCTTAGATCAATAGCAGTCAGAAACCTAGGAAGGCAAAAATCTCTGAATCATTAGTGTAATGCAAATGTTGATGGATTCACCACATATAGCCTATAGAAACAGTGCCACGTGTAGCCTCGACAAACAGCGTTGTGTTGAATTGCCTTAAATCATTTAAGGCTGCCTATTGCTCATTGGATGAATATTAAATCTTTAACTCAGCCTACAAGACTCTGAAGTCTGACCTCTTCTTCTCACCTCTCCATCATCCTTTCCTACCCCCTCCTCTTTTCAGCATCCTACACCAGCTAGACTGGCCTGTAGACAGTTCCTCAAATGAGGGGAGACAGACAATCGAGACAAGCAGAAATAGTGACACTTGTCCTCACAGCCCTACTGCACACACTCTTTCCTCAGATTGAAGTTCAAGTCTAGCCACTCCTCCACCTGACTCTGTCTTGAGTCCATGTTACTTGAATGGAAGCTTTCTCAGAGAGCCTCCTCTGCTGACATGCATCAGATCCACCACTTGCATGCTCATGCTTGGTGCCTTGACATCTCTCCGTAACAGTTTGCAGAGTGGCAGCTTCATATATACGGAAGGGATGATTTGCTTGTCTCCCTTCTAACCTGTAGGCTCCTTCTGCAGTTGGACACTGTCTATATTCACCACTGTTTTCCTAGAATCTAGTTCAAGGCCTGGCAAGTAATTTGCTCTCAATAAATATTGTGGAATGAAGAAAGAAAACCAAAATATTGAAATGATTTTTAAAAGAAAGCAAAAAGCCTTCTTAAATACAAAGTAAGCCAGTTAGCATGTTTGGTCAGACATGATTTTTAAACACTACCACATGGTGTTCCAGGGAAATTTTCCCCTGGGGGCTCACTTTGGTTGTTTCCTGAGGTCTTTCATATCTCCATCAATCAAACAGAACCATCCTCTCTTGGCATTTTTTCACTGTATTTTCTTTCTTTCTTTTTTTTAAAATTCTTACCCTAGGATATGTTCTGTGATTTTAATTGATTTTTTTAGAGAGTGAGGAAGAGAGAGAGAGAAAAACATCAATGTGAGAGAGAAACATCAATCAGTTGCCTTCCGTATGCATCCCCACCAGGACAACCTAGGTATGGGGCCTGACTGGGAATCAAACCCACATCTTTAATGGGCAGAACAACACTCCAACCGAGTCACCTGACCAGGACGCACTGCACTGCATTGTCTTCATTGCACAACCCATGAGCAAAGGATTCAGAGGGTAAAAATAATTAGAAAATCAGTGATACAGAATGCAACTGTATCATGATTAATTATTCTGTTTTTAAATGTCAGAGCAGACTACCCTTGGTAAACTTTGTTAGCTGACATAATTTTTCTACTCCCAAACTCTATTTCCAATCTGCAGTTATGCTCTTATACATCACACATGTCAGAAAAAACAGGTTTCACTATTTCTGCTTGTCTCTATTGTCTATCTCCCCTCATATATGTAGATGCTTCAGAGGTTCCTCTGGTGCCCAGAGGAAAACAGTCCATGGCATGTCACTTGAAAACTCTATCGTTAATCTCACTTTCCATTCCAGCTTCCTTTTCCTCCCCTTGAACTTTATATTTGAATCATGAACATACTATGATTTTGTCCATGCCTGGGCCTCTGTACTTGCTACTCTGTCTCCTCAGAATGTACTTTCTCTGCTTGAATAATTCCCTCAATTTCTTCATCAACCAGCTCAAGTGCTGCTGTTTGCTTTCCCTAGTCTGGATAATTTACCCAAACCACCACCACATGCACCCATAGGACTCAATGCTCTCCACCTCACCATATGCCTTAACCCACTGAATGGTTCTTGTTTACCTTTTTGTCTATCTTCCCCGCCTAGGTAGCTCCTTAAATATAGACTCCACATTTTCAGTTCTGTGCCCTTACTTCCTTATCGCTCCTCCTCATAATAAATGTACACTGAAGGAGTAGAAAAAAAATTCAAATCACCTTGAACAGTTCCTTAGCACTTAAAGATTTAATATTTATGATTTCAACCCTATATGAGATTCCCCATAGTGTGTGCCATATGGAAATTTGCTGAATCCCAAACAAAATAATGCATGCAGGGAGACTACTGCCCCCAAATACCCTTTAGTCAGTTAGAGAGGTTAGCCAACCATTCTGAATTCAGCATCTAACAGTTGTGCCATTTTTATATCAAACAATTTTTTTTATGATGACAACAATTTTCAAGAGGCTTTTCGATTCCTGTGAAATATACTGGAGATACTGTGGACTTTTCTAATTTAGAAAGTTGAAGAACAAGGAAAGTGATTTTCTCACTGCACAGCTAATCATGGTTGGTGAAGATCAGTATTTCTCAAAGTATGTTCCAACTCACTCTTCCCTTGAGATTCTGAATCAAAATGTGTGTGATGAGGTGTGTTTGGGAACATTGCAGTCCTGGCCCTGCATAGAGATTTGTAGACACTCCTAGCATTTTAAGGGCCCTGAGAAATTCGTAAGTAAAGAAATCTACCTATCTTTATTTAACGCAGCATTATCAAACTCATATGATTGTACAGCTCTACAAATAGCGTAAGAATTCATTGTGAAAAGCTAATCTTGACCATCAAATTCTCAACCCAATGTTTGTCTTTTAATTACAGTGGTATGTGTACATGCAAAGAAGAGCTCTGAAGTAATTATTTGGGACATTTTTATCTCGAACAGTCTATAAAATCGAGAACAAATTATTTAAAAGCTGCTTTGCTTATAATTTGGCATAAAATATGTAGCTGCTTAATTTTTTTTCTTCTTCATGGTAATTAGGCATAAACTAAATAACTCCTCTGTAATATGTTTGATAATGGAATAAATCACAATGATTACTTTAACATCATAGCTTCTTTTCTACACTTAGTTTAATAATCTTGTAAGGTCACAGTTATTTCAAAGGCACAAATCTTAATTTAAATTTAGAAAGTACCACCCAATGTTTCCCAGCCTTAAAGTTCATGTTAGTATGCACAATCAAGAAGGCTAAACTAAATCTTAAATAGTTTATAAGACACATGCAAACTGTGTTTGAATGAACACATATATGCATGTAATAGGTGGCATTTAATAATTGATACCTTTGTGAGTCGTGTGAGATTCAATCTGGAGAAAGAAGAAAATATAAAAGAACTATATTTGAAAAATTCTATATTGAAAAAAATGTTATCTGAAAGGATGGGTGTTTCTTATATGTAATGCAAAATAATTAAAACCAAACAATAAGAGAAAAGTCTTATTGTTAGAAAAATTATAGTGATCTGTAGTTATCAATATACCAGCACATGCCAGTACATTTATAGATGAATTCAGCTCACACTACTTCAGTATGGTTTGCACTGTAAATGTACAAGTGGAAGTTATAACTAGGCTACTGTCTGATAAGTAGCAAAAGATGGAAGTATCTGAACACTTAGGTTGTCACCTTAAAACAAACTGTCACACATTTTTCTTCACACATTTGAAACCCAACTTATCAACCTTAACAAGTGTTGTTATCAAAAGAATTTTGGTGCCTTTGTTCTTTCCCTTTTGCAAGTAAATTACACTTTTAGGATTTATTAAGACAAGAAACAATTTTTGAATAGCAGGTCAAAACTCTCTACGGAAAAATTCTCATTACTTTCTAGCCTGAAGCAGTATTTACCACGCAATGTATCCATCTTTTTCTTGTTTCTTCTATATCTATATTTCCCGAATCTTGTTTCTGTGCCTAATGCTATAACATTGCAGCAGTTTGTTCAAAGCAACACTCTTATTTTTGCTCTTAGCCGGTGCTATACAAACCCTGATCAATTATTGAAGTAGACGCCCTCAAGTAACACAGCCATTACGGCAGCAGGCAGAAAAGAATGGAACACTTTCAGCTGCAGTATATTTACTTTGGACTTTCAGCAAACAGACCAACAAGTTAAACTACCTTGTCTTTCACTTTGCTCGATGTTCTAATATTTCCTGCTTCCTTCCCAGTCTTTGCCTTCTTAAAGCAAGTCTCTAAACATTCCAGTTTCTTTTTGGAATTGTAATAACCTTAACATTTATGCACAAAAGCCCTGTAACAGGGACAGGACTGGCTTAAATGAGCTAACATACTAAGTAGACATGCCATGCCAACAGCGACTTGGTATATTATAAAGTTCGCCAATGTGTTGTCTTCATGTGGTAACAACACCGCAAAGAGCCCATGATGGTATTTAAAACAACAAACAGTGTTACTGAAGAAAGTACTCATTTAAATTTTCTAGAAAAGTCAAAGTAGAAATGGCGAGAATCTCTCATGAAGAGCAGCCGCTAATCACATTTGGACTTTTTTTTCTTCTCTCTTCTGCTCACTCCGTTACTCACAAAGGATTGCCCAAGATGTTGTAATTTTATTTTTTTAAACCTCTTTCCTATGTAATTATATGGCATATACTCATAGCTGATCAGGTTGCCAGTGAAGGCAACAAGTATTCATCTTCTGATGATGCTAACTGGCACCTGCCATCTCAATATAATGGTGTACACTTTAAAAAATATAGATTTTTATTTTATTTCAGAGAGAGGAAGGGAAAGGAAGAGAGGAGAGAAACATCAATGGAGAGAGAGAATCATTGATCAGCGGCCTCCTGCACGTCCTCTACCAGGCATTGAGCTGGCAACCTGGGCATGTGCCCTGAACTGGAATCGAACCAAGTATGGACCTACTGGTTCATAGGTCGATACTCAACCACTGAACCACAGCGGCCATGCTTATCCTTTTTTTGATTTCAAATACATTCTATTTGTTTTAAGAACAAAATGATAGTGAGAATAACTGGAAGTGCTCCAAGATTTTTATATATACTGTGCTGCCAAAACCAAACGGTAGTTATATTCCAGAGCTAATATTATTTGACATTTATTCTTCTCATTGCCTGAACTTTGGGTAGAGCGTTCCAGCAAGTTTGTGAAAAGTAGCTAAGGACAACATAAGAAATCGTTCTAAAGGGT
Source organism: Murina feae (assembly GCA_004026665.1). Classification (NCBI taxonomy): domain Eukaryota; kingdom Metazoa; phylum Chordata; class Mammalia; order Chiroptera; family Vespertilionidae; genus Murina; species Murina feae. The sequence goes on along the minus strand of PVJC01002242.1, from coordinate 35,890 downwards.
TATGTATCTGCAACCCAGTCTTGGCACTTCTTTTTCAGCCAAGCAAAAAGCAATCTGCAATAACCTCTAAGCGCCGAAGGTGAGCACATTATGAAAAACACTTTCATGAATTCATAAGTGTGTCATCAAAGCCACTTGAAGCATTTTGATATTTGGATAGAAAAAAAGCCATGAATAAAAAGGCCATATGCATTTAGAAACTTTCATAATTTAGGAGAGTTTATCTCAATGTCTTGTTATGAAGTGATGCTCATCTTTTCCCTCTTGTGTTCTTCATTTGTGAATAGGCCTATTAGACACAACATAATGCATAAAATATCTCAACTGAAATATATGATAGATAAGGATCTTATCACACATTTTTAAATATGAGGGTATCTGTACTTTTAGCACTGTGAAAGCCAGTTATATCTCACCATCAGGATAACCAAAGGAAGACTGTTTTTTATTTATTCCAGGCTACTGTGCGTGAATAGGCAACAATGTCACATTATTATTAGTTTCCTTTCCCTTTATTTATTTCAAAGAGAAGAAATAATGCATTTGTATGCCTAGTTCCTAGAATATCCATTTCTTTGTTTGAATTGATATTGTGACTTAGCATGATACAAATGGGTGGGGGAATACAATTTTATTTATATACTAGGTTGACTGAAAGATGGATGGTCCATTTATTGACTCACACATCTGCATTATTATTTTTAGGACTTCCTGGCAGACAGCTCATGAAAGGTTGCTTGTATGACAAGAAACATAATTTGAAAAAAGTGCAGAAAGAATCTCTAGAAATATATGCTTTGTGAAACTGTTCTTTATTTAACACGGCTCTGGATAGTGGAAACAGACTGACTGAATTTATGAGGTGTGAAGCTTATGTCTTATAATGATTAACATTAGAATCACAATTTAAATCTGAGGTCATATTTAAAAAATGACATTAACCCTTCCATCTCAATTTTTACTCCATAAAATGGCCTTATCCTTTCTAAAGTGGCTACACATTTCAAATTCTTTTCTCATGTACTTCTTATGATATGTTGTTGATGTGTAGTATCAACAAAATTCCCCTCAGCGGGTTTAGCTGGATGAATGAGAGGAGATATATTATATAAACCTGGCTTCAATCTGGCTATTGAGAATTTCACTATTTACTCTTTCATTCATATATTTGAAAAATCAAAACCATCTTATTGACTCATTTCCATGCATTATGGATTTTGAAAAAAACAACAACAAGTGATTTGCAAGAGACGAATCCTGTTCCAAAGAGTTGATAGTCTATTAGAGGATACAGGCAAATAAACCGATATTTACAGTTAAGTACCAACATAGAGATAAACAGGTCCATGGTACACTAGTGGCCTGCAGAATGCATGCTTTTTGCTTTTTACAAAAGAGGAGAGTTGCAAGAGGAGTAGGGCATGAAGAAGTTTTTATCAAAGGATCTAGAGACAATCAGTGTACATGGCCACAAAAATAGAAATCAATGAAAAAATGTTGCTAACATGTAGTTAAAAGGGGGGAGGGAAATATATATTTAGTAGACATGTACTACAATCATACAAAAGACACACAACTCTTGATTGTGAATGAGTTCGAGTTAGTCAAGATCCTTCATTCACAACTGATCCTCCTACCCACCTCTACTGCAGGTATTATTTTTCTCCTTGTGGAGCTGAGTTAAAAGAATTGATGATTAACTCAAAGATACATATCTAACTAAGGGCAGAATGAGAACATCAACTTACAACTCAAACCAAAGAAATGATATTCTTTAGGGAAAACATGACTTGGGTTTAGCAATAGTTATTTGAACATTTTAGTAAGGAAAACTAAAAAGGGTATACACACACACACACACAATGTAGGCTATGAATATCTAAATTGATTTGGGGACATTGACAGTTACCAAACACATTACTTTAGAATGGAAAATTATAACTCATCCTGGGTGTATTTATTGCTTAGAGGTGTTTTCCAATATATCACTGATGGAGAAATAAAACCTTGAGGACAAAATGAATTAGAAAAAAATTATAATTCTATTTGGGTAATATGTTGAAATTGCATAAACAGTGTAGCAATATTGTACATATGCTGCTTCAAAACTCTAAAGGCATAATTCACTAAGTCTTACAGTCCTTATACAATATCCCCAAGAACCTGAAAGAGATAGACTTTATTCATCTGTAAAGTGACATGGACTTAGGAATCATACATGGCTACTTATAGAATAATTATACATTTAACACATATATGACTAGGGGTATCTAATCTAATAAAAAAATAATATTGAAATTGATCATTTCGCCTGGATGCCTAAGCCACGCCCATCAGCCAATCAGAGTGGCTGTATGCAAAGTAACCCAGCCAAGATGGAGGCTGGCAGTCATGGAGCTAGAGTAAACAGGAGGCTTCCGTTGCACCAGCAATGGAGGAAACTGCCTGTCTAGGCTGGCTAGGCATCTACTAAGGCAACATTCTTTCAATTATAGAAGCCACAGAGCTGAAGCCAACAGGAGGCTTCCTTACCTGCCTAGGCCTGGCTTAAAGCAACAGTGTATCGATTATAGAAGATAAATAAACCCCAGAATCCTGCTTCCAGCCAGCCTTGCTGGTATGATGGGTCAATGGGAGCTGTGAGCAGCCTGAAAGCCTGAAAACAGCCCTTAGCCCATCATCCAGGCTGGCCAGGTATCCCAGTAGGGACTCGAACCCTGAAGGGACTGTGGGCAGCCTGAAAACAACCCTCAGCCCATCACCCAGGCTGCCCAGGCACCCCAGTAGGGACTCGAACCCTGAAGGGACTGTGGGCAGCCTGAAAACAACCCTCAGCCCCGCACCCAGGCTGCCCAAGCATCCCAGTAGGGACTCTAACCCTGAAGGGACTGTGGGAAGCCTGAAAACAGCCCTCAGCCCCTCACCCAGGCTGGCCACACCCCAGTGGGGTGAGGGTACACACTGGGGGGCTTGGCCAGCCTGCAAACAGCCATCAGCCCCTCACCCTGCTGGCCAGGCATGCCAGCAGATGGACATCCCCTGAGGGGTCCCAGACAGCAAGAGGGCATAGGCTGGGCTGAGGCACCTCCTGAGTGCACAAATTTTTGTGCACCGGGCCCCTAGTGTCATATATTTGTCTGTGCAGTGCTACTTGATAATTTTATTTCTATTAGCAAATCTATTTTTTATATTAAAATTTGATAGAAATGATAGCATAGTAAAATGATAAATCTATAAAAATATTTTGGGCAGGACTAATGAAATATTAACTGTATACTACATTGTTTATACTTTATAGATCTTATAGACCAAATTTTATTTTAAGCTCTTCTCTAGAACTTTCAACACTCAGATACTTTAAATACAAAGTTTAAGTTTAATGTTAACTTTCTTTTTTCCCTGAAATTATTTATAATCACCAGGCACTTTCTTTTAAAATATGTTCTCTCATAACACTATTGCAATTAAAACTCTAAGATAAAGATTCTGCTGCTAAATTAGGCATGTGTGATGCGTGTGCTTGTGCATAAATAATTTGTATTTTATATATCTAAATCTATTTATCTATCTATCTATACATATATTATTTTCATATAAATGGCCAAGTTTTATAGTATAATAGACATAACATTATGTATTCATTTCCTGTGATAGTGTAACAGGTCACCACAAACTTAGCAGCTAAAAACAATATACATTTCTTATTTCATAGTTTCTGTAGGTCAAGGATTTAGGCACAAGTAAGTTGAGTCCTCTTTTCCAAACTAACATGTAGTTTGAATGCAGAGGGAATATATGTTTAGTAGACATGCAGTATGATCATGTAAAAGGGTATAATAGGTTGTAATCAAGGTATCAGATGAGGTTCCTCTCTTCTGAGGCTCAGTGTTCCTCTTTTAAGCTTATGTGGTTGTTGGCAAAATTCACTTCCTTATGTTTGTAGGGTGCTTGCCTCTAACTCCTTGAGACTGCTCCTCTCCATAGGCCATTCACAACATAGCTGTGTGCTTCTATGGGCCCCTAGGAGAGTATCACTGACAACCACCCCCCTTGTAAAGGGTTCACCTGATTAAATGAGACCCACCCAGGATAATCTTCTTTTTTATTATTAAAGGCAACTGCTTTGATACATTAATTATATCTGCAAAGTCTGTTCACCATTGTCATTAAACATAACCAAATCAAGGGAGTAACATTATCATTTTAGCCATAAAATGTAACTTAGTCATGGGTATAAGACCCGAAGGCATGAGGTGCTCTTAGAATTTGCTGACCATATCTTACCTACGCATGGAAAAATATTTGCTTACACATTAGCTAGGGCAAAGTTGTATCATTCAGAAACCAAGGATAACCTTGGAATAAAAAGACTCAAAACACATTAATTTATTATCGCAGGTGAGAGGAATAAAAAATGCATACCCTCATAATAATATTGAAACATAATCTATAATTAGATGTGAAAATGAGCAGCATACACAATAACTCAAGACATTAATCATTTGAAATAAGGTTTAATTGTTGAAGTCCCCATTAAATAAGAGATCAGACCTTAAAAGAAACAAAGCATTAGCTGAATGAGCAGAGACTAGAACTTCAGTCTATTTAGTCTTTTATTATTCTTTCTCAGTGGTGCACTGGAGAGCAAGGAAGACGATAGTGTGAATTCTGTCAATATGTACCTGTGTGATTTTGGGTAAGTTATTTGAATTCTCTTAACCTCATTTTCCTCCTTATAAAAAAAAAGTAAAAATGTTTATGTCATAGGTGTTATTCAGAGAATAGGAAATCAGATTCCTAGATTTCTTACTCTCAGGATAATAGAAAGACTATAGTAACCAAAATACTAAATAAATAAAGGACATTTACACCATAAAGTAAGTGACATAAAAAATGTAGGCCACTCATATCACTAAGTTCCTCAGTAATGTACTCTCTCTGGTTAAATATATCTAATTTATTGCCTTACTGTGTCTGATATAATTTTCCATAATTATAAAAGGGTAATATGCTAATTAGACCAGACATCTTTCTGGTCTAATTAGCATATTACTCTTTGACGATCTTCCAGAGGAAGCCAGGGCTGCGAGGGAAGCCTGGGTCCCAGGTGCCAGAAGGAAGCCAGAGTGGGCAGCTGGGGGAAGGCAGGCCTACTCTAGCATGAATTTCGTGCATCAGGCCTCCAGTAAATGTATAAGCAACTTTAAGACCACTTTGAACAAGAAAGTTTAGAAATGAACAGATAAGTAAAAAATAAAATTAGCTTTCCAACTTCAAATATTTAAAATTTAATACCACAAAAATAAAAAATATATATAAGGATGGAAACAAGGAATATAAAGGTCAGTAAGGGTCATATTTAGGGAAATGATTTGCTTTTGTTTTCTTTTTTCTTTGTCACCATTCTTGTTAATAATGTGTTTGGTGTTTAATAAATAGTAGATGTTATAAACTTTCATTTAATAAATATATTATATTTGAAAACCAATGATTTAATCTTAAAAGTAGATGCAACATACTAGTATTACATTGCAAATACACCTCCCACTGAATTGCAGATATATCTCCCACTGGGATAGAAGCTCAAAGTTAATTTTTCTTAGGTAAGCATACAATAGCTCAAAGTCTTCAAATAAAGGATTTAATATTCCTAAGTGATTAACTTGGTTTGTAAGCATTTAAAATGTTAATTCATATTTTATCTTTGGCAAAGAAGAATAACAAAATAAAAACTAGATTTCATCTTGAATTTCAAACATATCTTCCACTTGATAATCATTATAAGTAAGGTGACAAGGGAGGGCTCAGGGAATATTTATTGAATTGTGAAAGGAGAAATCTGACAAACAACATACTTAATCATTTTCCATTTATCATCATCACCCTGTGACAGGATATAAAAACAATTGCACAAAAATGAGGTGTTTTGTTGAGGATGAGGCTCTGGAGTATTAAAACAAAAAGATTTATATTTGAGTAAATAAAATTCTGCTGGAACCAGAAATTGAAGAGTATTTGAAGAAAATGCTCTGAACTATGGTAACTGATTATTCTTCATTTATAATGTCTGTTTCAAGCTGTCTTGAACATACGGTCCAAGAAATTTTGAGTCAAGATAATATACAGCTAGAAAGATACACCAACTTTTAACTTAACTACATGTGAAATGAATTTTCAAAGTTGTCTAGGTAAACAGAAACTGGTATATATTTAGCTGGCTTTCCTTTTTGATAGTTGCATCTCTGAACTGTGTGAAAAGATGAGATTCATAAGAAAGAATAAAACCTTGAGATTGACTAGTAAGTGTTCTTCTCCAGCCACGACTTCTGACCTACTCACACATACTGGAGAATAAATCTAATTTTGAATATTCATTATAATCATGTGTTTTTTTAAAAAAATGCATTTTAATGTCACATAGAAACAAAAGCTGTTCATGGGCCACAGCCTAGTCACTTAGGTTTACCACAGAGTGATGAAAATTCATCAACATGTCAAGAGATCTGCATTTACCAAGTTTGATGAAGAAAATCTGACAAATACTATTTAAGATAAGTGGCATTTTTTCCTAATTGTTTTCATATGGATGAATGAAAACCAAGTACCCTGTTATTTTGATAAAATGCTAAAAGGCTTAAAATTCATATTTATACAATGGACCACCATACAAACTGAAAGTAAGATTACGACTTCAAAACCAATGTATAGGTTGTTCCCAGCTAAGTGTGTGCAATACAGACAAGAAAGTGCCAGTGAATGTTTAAACCTGAACTAACAAATTCAGTTATACTCTCCCTACATTTCCTCCCTAAAAGGCAACAAAAATAAGTATTGGTGTTTAATAATTGGTTACACAGCCATAAGTATTTCTGGAGAATGTCTCTGACTTTCTATGTTGGTGGTAGTCCCTCAAAGACAAACATAAATCATTTTAGCAGGTAATTCACCTCAGGGATTAAGTATGTAAACACTAAAAAAAGCCACTGAGGATTTTCCAAGTCCACATGAATTGTGTTATAATTCCAAGGAAGAAGAAAATATGTAGGAAAACGAAATGTAAAACAGACAAATGTTAACCTTAATGAATCTCATAACTAAGGAAAGAAATGATATTATTTTAATCTGTGTTCTTCCTGTAATTTTATGTACAGATGTGTTTCTATGCCTGTATGGTGCATTAATAATGCAATTTAAAATCTAAGAACCACAGACCAAACTAGTAAGTGTATAGCTGAGATGTGAGCCCCAGGTCTGAAGATGGCATAACATATGGCCTTGGCCTCTCCTCCTTGTTTATATCTCTTCTTGTAGTTTTTCCAAAGGAAATTATAAAGCATTTTAAGGAAATCCTGTGATTTGAAATTCATTAATATATGCTCCATTGCATGCCTATAATTTTTTAAATTAGAAAATATATGAAAACAAAATGAAACAGTGAATCGTGACTGAGATAAGATTGCTTTACAATCTTGAAAAAATTTCCTCACACAAGTGGACATTTCCTTTCTTTCTAAGATGTTTGCAGTTTTGCATGCTGAGCAAAGTCAGGCCCAAGTCCATTTTTGCACTCACAGACTCTCCCTTAGCATACAAGTGACCCAGGATAGTGACTATAGAGAGTTATAAAGCAGGTAACCTAGTATTTAATTGATTAAATGTTTAAATTATAAACAAAATAAGTCTTGGTAAATTTAGTAGCTTCTTTTTGCTAATAAAGTAGCCCCTTGCTTAAACAATAGATTTTTCCTGGCTGAGGAAATGGCTCCTCCTAGGTACCCCAGTAAGCTTGATAGGAACAAGTTGCATAAGAGTCCAGACACAGAAATTTTAGAAAGCACAGAGTTTAGGGGAAATAAAAACAAACTTAAATAACTTACAGTAAAAGAAGCAATGCCCTAGATACAGTGATTATAATTAAGCTCTTATCTACCTTTGGAAGATATATGTAGGTTCCCTACAACTCTATACAAAGATAAGTATAATGGATACCTCTCTCTGTTCAGTCAGTACCTCTTCCTTTGGGGAAAATGACCTTTCCCTCTCAGTCCAGGAGGTCAAAGCCCTTCTCCACATATGGCCACTAAACCCAGGTTGGGGGAAATTTTTCATTTCTCTGCTCATAGTTACAGGGTCAGGAAAGAGCATGTAACCACAGCCAGACCCATGAGAAGCCCCCTCAGGACTTCTAGCCACAAACAGACAATTTCTCTCCTATGCTGATTGCCTGAGGGCTGAGGCTCACATCAGTGTGAACCCTCTGTTGGAGAAGACCTTTTGGGAAATAAAACCAATGAACATGAAAAGAGGTGTGGGGTAAGTTAGTATGGGGTAACTTAGATGCTCACCCAAGTTTGAGTTGAGCTTTTGTCACCTGCAACCTAAAGGTTGGGCTGAGGCACTTGAGCTGAACACATGTTTGTACAATTGGTATAAACTCGAGCATCTTGGTTGGGTGCTCCCTGGCCTTTTTCCTCTTAAATACACAAGATCTTCCTTCTGATACTTTGCCCTTTTTAATGGAGAGTGCAAAGGATAGCAGAGAAGGGGTAGTGTTCCCCACCCTGGACTGTCCATTGCTGTCCAGGGCTGTGGTTGTGGCTTCCTCCTACAGGTAGAGGCTGTTAGGCTTCATGCACAGGCTGTGAGGTGGTACTGCTCCTGTTTACAGCTGTACCTAGGTACAGTAACTGTAGTCTCACCAGGTAAATCTGTTGTTACTTGTCAGAAGTCTTGCTTCCTCTGAAGTATTATGACCCTAAAAAAAATTTCTTTTTGTTTAAAACCTCAGCCCTTTCATCTTAGGACCTTTAATGTCCAACTCCACTACCCCTTTCCTGCTGCCCTAACACACTGCAACTGTCCAATACCAAGAATGTACAGCTTCATTTTGTCTGCTCAGAGAATTACCCCAGGATTCCCTGCCTTGCCTCACCTCAACGCTTTCCTCTGGGCTTTTCTCCCAGAACTGCATGTTGTGGATTTGTTCCTGAATGTCCCCTTACGCAGAGCCTGGTTAGCTCTTGGGTCTGCCTTACTTCTTGCTGCTCCCTCTCAGTGATGACTCTCTAAGCTTGCAGCCAAGTGGCTTCTGGCAGATTTTTGCCCAGACTTCTGGGCCCTGACCCAGTGCTGTGCTTCTAAAGTACATCAGAGACTCTCTGAGAAAGAAAGTCCTGGTTTGTAGCATTCACTGATTCCCATAGTGTACTAGGAAGTACTCCCGCCACACCCATTCCAGGCTAACTCCATGTTGTTGGGAAAAGTATACAAAAGTCATCTCTGCAGCCAGCTCCAGCCCACTACCTTCCTGGCCCCTTCTTTGGTGGGAGGTGGGATACGGAAAGAGGGAAATGCTGCAGGTAAAGAGTCCTAACCAGGTTTTGTATTTTATTTGCCACACAGGTTTAATTATTCTTGTTTGGGCCATCTGTTTACCTAGAAGGGGTAAAGATGAGACGGAAAAGAGGCTTAATGTTTGCTGCTATAAAAACGTTCAATTATAATAACATTTATTACAATGTAGTTCTGAAAAAATGGTAGGTAAGTAGAAATATTTGTGTTTTTTTATTAACTTATAAACAGCAGGTTTTGACCTATTAAAAGTGATAGCTGAAGATCATTTACATTTCTACTGGACTCAGTGAAATCTACATAGTGCTTATGATACAGCCTCTCCTCCACTTTGAAATGCTTGATTCCCAGTGAGTTATATATTTAGCTACCCACCTGTTATTTATTATTTTTGTTTACAGAAAACCATAAGTGCACAGAACACATAAAAGGCCCCATAAAGACGAGTTTTCTAATCCAATTAGAAATACAATACCTTGGGCAACAGACAAAATGTGGAAATAGTTGGAAATGTTTTTAAAGAGCAGATTGAAAAACAGTTTATGAAAGAAGAAAAGTATATATAGAAGAGAATAACTGGCTTAGGGTACATACAATATAGCAAAAGAAATCTGCGTGTTTAAAATCTCATTTAATAAAGACAGAATATGCAAGTTGACCATCACACCGTCACAAAGATGGTGGCAACCAGAGCCACAAGATGGCGGTGCACAGTCCCCTCAGCCCTGCCAGAGTCCCCCAGTCCTTTCAGCCCTGCTGGGGTAGCAGGCTCATGTTGCAGCCAGATCCGCCCTGAAGTGAGTTCTGCCACTCCTTGCTCCTGCCACCGGAGTGGGTCCAGCCTTTCCTTGTCCTGCCACGGGAGTCCCCCAGTCCTTTCAGCCCAGCCGAGGGGTGGGGGGGAGGGGCTGGGAAGGCACACAGTGTGGCCAGATCCACCCTCAGCCCTCCAGCCACCCAGAGCTGGCCCGAGGCACAAGCAAGCCTTGGATGTTGGCTGCCCAGCTGCCCAGGGCTGCCTGAGGCTCAGGCAATCCGGGCTGGCCGAGGCTTGCGCTATTGGCAGTAGCAGCAGCAGAGGTTTGATGGGTGTGTTGCCTTCTCCTGATCGCTGGGTTGCCTCCTGCCTCTGAGGGCTCCCAGACTGTGAGAGGGGGCAGGCCAGGCTGAGGGACCCCGCTCCAGTGCATGAATTTTCATGCACCAGGCCTCTAGTATAAAAAATATATTTAAAACATATAAATAAACAACATTAGATAAAAGTGGGACTCAATAAAGAAAATCTACTGGGATGCACAAGAAGGAAGTAAAAGGGACAAAATGAAAATAGACAACAAGGGAGCATAAAAAAATTATGGTAGCAAATGACAAATTTAGGGGTAGGAGATGAAACATTTAGGGTGTATATTGCAGGGAAAAGAAGATAACTATACGATATATAGGAATATAAAGTTGTGGATAGAAGAAACTAAGAAAAAATTTCAAGTTTATAGTTGAGGTTAACATCAGAAGATATTTATATGCAGGCTTTCTGAAACTGATCACTTGAAGACTTATTGGCCAATTGTTTAAGAGTTAAGTGCTTAGTGCAACTTCAGCAACATTCATTTATTTGAAAGGCAATTATTAAGCATTAAATATATCGAGTTTCTATGCAATTGTTGGCAGGGAAGACAGGACAGCAAATATTTAAGTTCCCATTCTGGCACAGAGATTAAGTATTAACTTATATTTTATCCTTTAACCCTCATTGGAATCTTGCTAGGTTGATTTTAATATTCTCATTTTTGTTTAAGAAAACTGTTGTTCTGAAAGAGGAAACAACAAGGAGTAAGGTATCTGTGCCTATGAGGGGTTTCCCATCTAGTAAACAAATAAAAGGCACTTTAGATCTCTTTCTGTTGTGTTGACTATTTAAGTAAAGACACTTTATCTGGAAGTGAGATTATGACTTTTTACGAGAAGAGGAGAATAAACTCCTGTTTTTAGATGCCTAATTGCCAGAACTGTTGCACTAAAATGTAGGTGAATGATCTCAGTATTAAATCAACAGAAAATGATAATATACTTATCTCTGAAGAAACTGTTTTCTATACATCTTATATTAGCACACTCATAGTTCTAATTCTGATAAAGTTTTGTGGATATTTTTATGTGCCACAATAGTGATGAAGAAGATGATGATGGTGTATCAATTACACATATAATATTTTCCCATGCCATGTGCTCTTCTAACCTTTATCTCATTTAGTACATTATATTCCCAATGTCATCCCTTAGTGTAGGCAGGCTACTTTACATGCATAGTTTGAAGTCTGGCCAATTCTCCCCAAACCAGGTCATCCTTTTCATGAAACCTAAATCATCATTCTGAGCACATGACAATTTTCTCAAATAATCATCTACACAATCAAGTTCAAATTCTTTAGATTGAAAGGCACCATAAACTGGCTACTGGTTATCTTTCTAACTAACTATGGTTTTCACTGGTACTTTCATTAATAAGGGTGCATATATTTCAAACTAAAGCTTGCCATCTGTCTTTCTCAAAATGTCATCATCGTATTATCTAGTTATCAAAATGGTTTTCTTTCTTCTGCTTCCTGCCAGTAAGATCACCTTTTAACTTCTGAAGAATTTTTGTGTACTAAATACATCCCATTTACTTATTTCTGAACCACACTGTATATCTCCAGAATGCATATGTTATATCTTATATGCCAGTATTTCTGATGATAATATAGCCACACATACTGTGAATATCCCAGAACAATGATTTCATTCATTTACTCAAGAATTACTTTCCCTTCCCTATCTGTTACTTATGTGACACTGTTCAAGAACTGATGAACAAAAATGATAAAGTCCCTGCCTTCTAGATTATATTTAGGTGTGAAGGAAAATAACAACAACAACAAAAAACAGTTAATAATATGATCCATGGGATTAAAGAAAGTGATAAGGGCCTTAAAGAAAAAATAAGAAAGAAAGAGAGAGGATGCGAAGGAGTCTAGCTTAAATTTATTTGAGGCATTATCATTTGAACAGACACCTGGTACATACATTGTAATTATGTAAAGATCAATTTGGGAGGGAAACAATAAGATTAGGGTCTTTAAAATATCAATGAGTTAACAGCTTATCTATAATAATAAAAGTATAATATGATAATTAGACTGGACAACCAGATGACCTTCCAGACATCCTTCCAGACAACCTTCCAGATGACCATGCTATGACAACCACTGGTGCCAAGCCAGCCAAGGTGGGTACGATGCAATTGGTTGGGAGCCTAGACAGTGCCCCATGATCACCCTGCAGAAGGCCCAGGCCACCGGCTGGCAGGGCAATAGATCAATTGAGGGGCTCCATGATTGCCTCAAAGAGGGAGGCCCAGGCCACTGATTGGTGGGCTGTAGCTGGTGGGCAGGGCCTCCCTCTGCAGGGCACAGTCATTGCCCCAAAGAGGGAGGCCCAGGCTGCTGGTGGTTACACTTGGCAGGTGGGAGTGGCCTCACTCTGTGGGGCAATCCATCAGGGAGTCCCAGCCAGGTGGGCAGGGCTTTCCTCTTTGGGGTGATCAATCACAGGACTCCTGGACTATGAGGGGCCAGGTTGAGGGACCCCCCCCTCCATGCATGAATTTTATGCACCAGACATCTAGTTGAAAAATAAAGCTTAATAGGGTCAAATATGGAAGCAAGGACACAGTTAGGAAGCCATTTACTACAATCTAGGCTGAAAATAACAAAGGGATTCTGGCTATATTTTGAAGGTTGATGGATTGAATTATATTATTCATACAGTGAACTCACATATTTGAAAACAGAATGTTATTGACCAGAATCAATTACCAGAATTAGGACTTGACTAAAATGCAAATTCAAATAAAGTCTCCAAAAAACCATTAGATTTTTCTTTTTCCCTAGTTATAACTAACTAGAGGCCTGGTGCACAAAATTTGTGCACGGGGCGGGGGTTCCCTTCAGCCCAGCCTGCATACTCTCCAATCTGGGACCCCTTGAGGGATGTCTGACTGGCCGTTTAGGCCCTATCCCAGTGGGATCACAATCCAGAACTGCTGGCTTCCAACCGTTTGCCTGCCTGCCTGCCTGCCTGATTGCTCCTAACCACTCCCCTGCCAGTCTGATTGATGCCTAACTGCTCCCCTACTGGCCTGATTGCCCCTAATTCCCCTCCCCTGCAGGCCTGGTTGCCCCCAAATGCCCTCCCCTGCAAGCTTGGTCCCTCCTAACTATCCTCCCCTGCTAGCCTGATCACCCACAACTGCCCTCCCCTGCTAGCCTGATTGCCCACAGCTGCCCTCCCCTGCTGGCATGATCCCCCACAACTGCCTTCCCCTACAGGCCTGGTCCCCCCACAACTGCCTTATCTTGCAGGCCTGGTTGCCCCCAACTGTCTCCCTGCAGGCTGGTTTCCCCCAACGGTCCTCCCCTGCAGGCCTGGTCCCCCCAATTGCCTTCCCCTGCAGGCCTGGTGCCCCCAACTGCCCTTTCCTGCTGGTCTGATCACCCACAATTGTCCTCCCCTAAAGGCTATCTTGTGTCTACATGGGGGAAGCCATCTTTGACCACATGGGGTGGCCATCTTGTGTGTTGGAGTGATGGTCAACTTGCATATCACTCTTCTATTAGATAAGATTAGTTAAATTTGTATTACTTCTGTATATTCTAGCACCTAGTTTGGAATTGAGGAAGCTAGGATGGAAACCCCAAATTCCTCACAGGTAGCAATTCAAGATAACCCAATGGCAGTTTCATAATATATAATTTATTATCAATAAAATGAACTCCTTTATAATATACATTTCTTTTCCCCCTGACTAAAATTAAACATAAACATAGGTAATCACCTTCTGCATTATATGTATAGATCCCAATTTCCTCACTATTAGCCTGTTGCAAAAACAATGTTCAAGATTTTATAATTACTTTTACTTTAATATGTGGATTCTATATACAATGGACAAGACAGGTCTATAGAACATGTAGAGACTAAAATACCCTGCACTTCAAAAGTGGAGAAAGCCATGAATCTAGTGATCCTTCCCTTCCCTTCCCTTCCCTTCCCTTCCCTTCCCTTCCCTTCCCTTCCCTTCCCTTCCCTTCCCTTTCCTTCCTTGCTTCCCTCCTTCCTTCCTTCCTTCCCTCCTTCCTTCCTTCCTTCCTTTTCTTCCTTCCTTCTTTTCTTCCTTCCCTCCTTCCCTCCTTTCCTCCCTCCCTCCCTCCCTTCCTTCCTTCCTTCCTTCCTTCCTTCCTTCCTTCCTTCCTTCCTTCCTTCCTTCCTGTAAATTTTTATTTTACCGGTAAGTTTGTACAGCAAGTTTATAATCAGAGTTTGACAGCTTGGTTTTGCAAGAAGTTCTCAAACTTTATTGTGCAATCAAATTGCCCAAGAAGCATTTCAGAATGCACATTCCAATTCAATGGTTCTGGGTGGGCTGAAATTATGCATTTCTAACAAATTCTGGGAGATGCTGATGGTGCCTATCTGAGAACATTTATGTAGCACTGCTCTAGATAATTATTTGATTGATTAACTGAACTAGGGGGAAAGTGTGATGGTTAGAATTTTCCTTAAATCATACCTTATTTATCTTCATTTTGAGTTGAAAATTACTTGATGTTTACAAATAAATTATATATATTTATTTCTTAGGAGATTACAGTCATTCAGGTATAGATAATGACTGTGGTCATCTTCTGGGTTAAAAGTGTTGGAGAGAGTAGATTTTAGTGCACATCTTATTGGTGTTACTATTTCTATATGGTTGTTAATATTAGTCTGTAACTGTTGTTTTTAGCTAGCGGAAACTGTTGTTTGTTATATTGTTTTTGTTGTTACTGCTTTCTGTCCTGCCAGAAACACCTGGGGCGCTTTTATAATATACAGACAGCTGTGCCCTACCCCTTGGCAATACGGAAGTGTTCTGTTACCTGTATTTTTTAAAAATTACAAGAGAAATTATTTCATTTAGTAGTGTTTTAGAGGCACACATCTATTTAAAGTAAAGAAGACAAACAGTATGTCATGATAAGTTACTAACTCCTTTACAGGACACATAAGGTGCATAACCTTTTTTTCTTCATCTTCAATGACAATAATCAGGAATTCTCTACTTCTGCTCAGGATAATGCCCTTCCCTCCCCTCCCCCCTCACATTGCTTAGTCCCAGCTGAAAAGTCTCTTCCTCCGAATTTTCCCTGCCTATGATATAAAGTGGTCAACCTGTGTGAGTTTTGTGTCATCATGCAAGTTTTTACCTCTACAGCAATAATCAAATTTTTAAAATCCTCCTTTTATAATGTTCATTTATTAATTTATTGTTTGTATCTCCCCCATGGGAAAGTAAACACCACATGGCCAACCACTATTAATTGTCCAAAATCATCATGTTTAACTAGTGCCTGACATTTAATAAAACTTTAAAAATAAAGTTATTCAAGTCTTTAGTTTTTCTAATCTGCGTAACCAGTGTGTGTGTGTTTGTAGTATTTGTGTTGCCTTTTTCTCCCCATTTTCATGGCCACAGAGTTATCTGCCAGAATGCATGTCTATCCATCCAATTATTTGACATTGAGCTACTAAACTTTCCCTATGCACCCATGACTGTGATAAAGGATAGAAAATTGATGATAAATAAGACAAATATGGCCAATCTTGAGCTATATTTAAACAGACCATTACAATATAGTTCACAAGTATATTTTAGGATAAAAATTAAAAGAAAACTCTTAAACAATCTAAAGAAAGTATGCTAACAAAAATATATGATTTTATATGGAAATATACAGAAGCATTTTAAAACAAAAAAATTCAAGCTATGGATTTTGTAATCTACTAAATTATAAGCTCATTGAAGTCAGAGGCAATGTCAATAATAATTTGTATACAACATAAAAACTGGGATTTTAAAATATAAGATATTTCACATCGCAACTTGTTATACATTAATACTTTTAACAATAAACAAACATTCCTATAGATTATTAAGATAAAGTGATTTGTTCAGTGAATATTTTATGCAGATTAATTTTGAGTTCTTATATAGACAGTTCATTGAACTCTATCATAATTGAACTCTATCACAAGTCCCTTTTTTGGTTTTGTTGATGGTTGTTGCTAAACCTGAACTCCGTATATCCAGTTACTTGAGTGTTGATCACCAGTATCATGTGGTGAGAAAAGGTGGGGTTTGTGATTACAGAGTCCCAAGTTGGGATTTTATCTTGACCACTGTACTAGAGGAGACAGTATTAATCTTTTTGGATTCCAGCTACCTAGTCTGTAAAATGGAACCATAAATCTAAACTTAGTATCAACTAGTGGAGACTGTTTGGTGTTCACCAGGTGCACAGTAAATAATAAGCTAGTATTATTATGATCCTAAGATAATGATATGGTAATAGAACTGGTTTAGGATGAATTACATTAAGATCATTCAATTTTAAATAAAAGTTACTTAATTTTTTCTAAAATGTTTTATAAATAAGATAGTAAATACAGCACCTTGAGTTTTATATACATATCTAATCTAATAAAAGAGTAATATGCAAATTAATCCCCACTCCGTTACACCTAAGCCACACCCACAAGCCAAGCCACACCTGCCAGCCAATCAGAGTGATGATATGCAAATTAACCCAGCCAAGATGGCGGCCGGAGCTAGAGCAAATAGGAGGCTGCCAGTGATGGAGAAAACTGCCTGCATAGGCTGGCTGTGGCCTCTGCTCAAGGCAACAATGTTTCAATTAGAGAAGATAAACCCCAGAAACCTGCTTCCAGCCAGCCTTGCTGGGACCTTGGGTCAATGGGAGCTGCTGCCAGTTTGCAAACAGCCATCAGCCCTTCACTCAGGCTGGCCAGGCACCCCAGTAGGGACCCGAACCCTGAAGGGACTGTGGCAGCTTGAAAACGGCCCTCAGCCCCTCACCCAGGCTGGCCACACCCCAATGGAGTGAGGGTCCACACTGGGGGGCTTGGCCAGCCTGAAAACAGCCATGAGCACCTCACACAGGCTGGCCAGGCACGCCAGCAGGTGGACATCCCCTGAGAGGTCCCAGACTGCGAGAGGGCACAGGCTGGGCTGAGGGACTCCCCCAAGTGTGTAAATTTTTGTGCACCAGGCCCCTAGTATTATATATATGCCTATATACATATATAGATGACTATTTTAAAAATATATATGCATAAGAAAATCAATGCTGATGATCAATTAATGGCATTTACTAGTTACCTAAAACAAATTTCTCTCCATTACATAAATCTGGTATGTTGATCATTGACTTGCTTATAAAAGTGATTAAGTGAAATATACTTGTTGCTACAACTCTTTAATGTTATAATCTGCAATTCTCTTTGAAGGATTAAACAGACTCTCTAAAATGTATGTGTATGTACATGTGTGTATGTGTGTATATGCATACATTCATACACACACACATACATGTATTAGCTCACAGCAAAATGACATAATTTCCTCATGCACGACAGATCAGGAATACATTAAGTTAGACAGATTTCAGAGATATTACTTTTTCTTATTAATTAACTGATTTCTCAGTGTTTAACTAAGGACAGATGAGTGGAACTGCACTGAATGTCATTCATCATCTTGAACAATTTTCTTAAGAATTGCACATTGAATATAAATCTCAAACACACTCTTTTCAAGGTCATTATCCTTTAAATGTTAAGCCTTGACTATTAGCATTGTAATCCAGATCTAATTCATTCAGGTTGTTTAGAGGTAGCTGGTATAGGTCTAAAACTGTTTTCATGAAAACCTAAGAGGTCTATGCAAAAGCCTCCTAGAGACCAGGACATTTAGTGTATTTATTCTTGAGACATCATATTAACTACGAGTAAAAGTGATTTCATCCCATTTCTGTTCCAGTAATTGTCTTTCAAACTTGGGTCCCTGAGCAAATCCCTTTAGGATAATGTGATCTGAACTTCCCCAAGAAGGTGAGTGGTGCTTGGAGGCCATTCAGCTTCACAAATATGTTGTAGGCATTGGCTTACATAGGCTGTGCAGTGGAGTAACTGTCTAGTTCTGATAAGAGTTAATTGTAAAGGTGAGTTATTTGGAAACTCTTTGCTAGCTTTAAATGTCATCTAGCATTTTTGGATGAGAAATGCAATTTTCTAATTAAAAATAAAATAAAATTCACGTATGTTAAAGCATTATAAAAGATTGGTTTCCTCCTTAGCAGAATGTAGGCTCTGGCAGAAATATGGTTTCAGGTGTGGGTGTAGGAGGGGAAACAAACTTGGATGAAGCAGGATTTTATCTTCCTGGGATGGGCTGCCAGTTAAATTTCTGCAAATAGCAATGTCATAAAGCATGGTTTTAGAGAAAGACCATGTGCTTTCAAGAGCAGCAATCGGGAGAAAAACAACAAAATTACAGGGAAGCTAAATGTATAACAAAACAAGCTTTCTTCTCATCCACACCTCAAGTCTTGCAAAATAAAAATTCATTTTAAAAATACACTTTGCACAGTGACTTTTCAAAATCAGAGTACAACAGCATGAATCTTGAAAGTTTCAAGAATGCCTGCTTGATGAACTCTCCCCTCTGGGTCCTAAGATATAAAGGTTAATTAAAGAAACGACAAGTTCTCTGCTTCCCTAAAATGGCTAAGGAAGACACATTAGCAAAGCTACTTACAAAGCTGAACAGCAATTAGAGAGAATCAGAAAACAGACACACAAAATGGAACCTTTGGCAAGCCTAGAGATAGATTCTACGTCGTCATATGTCATTATATTACAAGCATCGAAAAACCTTACGTTTCTGATTCCTGCTTCTTGCTCCACCAACCTGCCTTTCCACGTGTACACATCTTTGCCTCCACTTTTCCCCTGTGGCAGGGTTTTGTAGGAAAATTGAAATGACAAAAATAATTCTTGTGAAAGGAAATCTATTGAAGATACAGAGGGAGAAAGACTCTTTTGGAAAAACCAAGAAAATATGAGGAGGCAAAGGACATTAGGGATTAGTATAAAATAGTAGTTTTCCTGTTAAGAGTTTGAACTCTAAGGAGATGGGGGTGGCAATTTCGTTTCACATCTATAAAATTCCTGGCATCAGTACTTTGCTTTTCTTTTAACAAGTCAGTGGTCTTCTTGGTGCTTCCTTTGAGCCAGTCATACTTCAAACTCTGTAGTTCAGTGAACTCTATTTATCTTCTCTCTTCCATATAATGCTACCCCAGGCTAAGTATCTCTTTTATTTCTCTTACATCTTGTCAGTATTTTTTTTAACTCTCCTGAGTCATTTTTAACATACAGTTAGGAATTTTTCCAGCCACTTGAAAATTCTATACTCTTTTCCTGCCATTTAAAATACAATATTACACTAAGTTACTGCCACCGAGAAAAATATCCTGACTTGATCAGTGCAACCATAGTGTAAAGTGTGATAGACAGAATTCAAACATGAAGAGGACAGTCTCTGGTTTTCATGTGCCATTCTTTAGTTAAAGATGCGTAGTAGATTAACTATTTAAATTAAGACATCAGAAATACATACATATATACATTTGGTATTACTAATTTTTTTAACTATGACCTTTTCACCCAGAAACCCTTTTGTTGGAAATTGAATTTCTCATGTAATAATTAGCTGTGGAATATTACCCCAAACAGGTGTCTGTAGCCTGTCAAAGTTAGAACAGGTGATTTAGAATTAGCGTATTAAAAGAACTGTGAATTAGCGAAGCAAAAACGTGTTAATTTCTTGTTCCATCTGTTAATATGAATTCACTGCCAAATATTTTACTTTGTAGAACTGTGCTGGGATTGGCAAGAACATACACTATAAAAAAAGTTTAAAGGCCTGAATGTTTAAAAATCATGACATACGTTACTGCAAAAATAACTTCTACATTTTGAGCATGCTTTTTTATCTTTGTAAAAAATAATTGCAGAGATTGCCATATAATATAGAAAGTTAACTAAAGAAAACATATGATCAAATGTTAGACCTTTAAAACAAAAATTGGAAGAGAATGGTATTCAAGAATGTTTGATTATAAATGAAGACTAATTCTTTAGTGGGACTTCTCAGATGTATCTGATAACACTAAATTGCTGAAGGATATAGAGAAAAAATGTCTGCTGCTACCATGCAGCCCATGTCCAATGATATCCTCTTACTCAGAAATGCTATTATAGGAAGAAAGATGATTTTTTTTCTACCCCAATATTGTAATCCTTTAAAAGATTATGGTGCAATTTTGGTCACTAAACCACAATCTCTGTATAACTCCTAAATCTATTGTTAATTAGCTTAGTTTTGTTTCTTTCCTGAAATTTTCCTTGTGTGGATAAAATAACAATACATCATACCTTTTACTCCATATGCCTACGTGCAATTGTGTTTGCCAGTGATAGGAAGAGATGGTAGAGAATAGGAAAGAAGAAAGGTCCATAATACAATGAAAACTGTATTAGCATGTGTGGGAGTGTTCAACTGGACTTGTACCTGGATGCATTTTATTCTGAAAATCTTAAGAGAATCTAGATCTAGTGAACTATCGAACCAGTTTTCCGTCTTTGAATCTCTTTTCTTTGCAGGCAGATCCTTGGGAAAAGAAAGGAAGTTGAAGTGATTTGAAATTTGTGAGCTTAGACATATGCTAAGAGTACAGTTAACTTGAGTCACTTTTTCCATGCTGCTGAATTGGGTCCTGAATGAGGCAGTTTTGTGACTTAAACAGATTTCACTAATTTTCCTTTCTTGCACATTTAAAAACAAACCACATTCTCCCATATTGCTGTTTGGGTTTTAACGGAGCTAAGGCGTGCACACCCAATTACTATAAGCACTTTAAGTAAAGCTTAAAGATATGCAGCATGTTCTTAACTGCAAATGATATGATAGGTAGTATCTTTCCTCTTTAGTTTTATGTCACATCCAAGAGATTAATCCTCTCATGAATCATCCATAATGACTAGAATAATTTGGGGAACTGAATGAAATTTTTCAAATTATTTATATCATGAACTCACAAGAATATGAATGGTGGATTATGCAAATACAAACCATGCTTACAAAAGCTAAATACAAAAAAGGAAGGTGTGAGGGTTAACTTTATATTTCCAAAGCTGGACTCTGAATTGACACACTGCAGCCTTATTACTTCGCTGGTAACTGATCCCTGTTACAGCTTATGAAACACATAATGGCAACGTATTGTTTCTAACACTTGGATGAAAAAATGATGATCTTTGGAGAGTTTAGAGCAATCATACCATATTCTCTAAGGATGTGTGATGTCCATATTACATAAGGTTCATAATAATATTTTAAGAAAAATATAACAATTCTTAAAAATAGCCAGATTTTTGTAGTTCAAAACAAATAGACTGAGCATGCTTTGTAATTCTTTCTAAACATAATCTCAAAAAAGACAATATTCTATTTCTTATCATATTTAAGAGATATGGTGTGAATGTGTAGGAATCATTGATGAAATATTTCAAAATCCTGTATCAACAGCCTAAAAATTCATATAAAACTATGCAATACATAAAACATTTTACAGAGTTTTAAATTATACAGTACATTAAAGTTTTAGTTGACTTATCTGAAAAGACATTTTGGTATGTAAATAAAAATGCAAGGAGAAAAACCTGTCAGAAAGTAAATAAAGTATGTAAATTAAATAAAAGGTAAGGCAGCTACACTTTTTATATAAATAACTGTGTTAACAGAGCTTTATGCATATTACAATATATTCAGATGCATAGCTTTTGCAAAAATAAATTCATTGCTCCTCTCGAAAGAATGGATTAAAACAATTTATTTTATAAAATTTGGATAGATAGGATAAGAAATGTAATAGCCATCCATGGAAAATAAATATAAAAATTATTCAAGCTCCATCTACTTTATGTTAGTAATGAGATGCACTTCATTCAAATTCCTTTCAATTGAAACAGTGCTGAGGAAGCAAAAACATGATTCTGTAGGAAATGATTTCTAATCTTCATGATAACATACCAATATAATACAATTATTTACAATTGACTAAGAGTTAATTTCAATAGTATAACATCTTTCTTGCAAAAATGTCAACTTTTATTGATGAAACAAACTAAGAATAAAACATTTTTACTTGTGGTATTACAGTGCTGTTTTTCATTCTGTTAACCAAAACAACGTAGTAATACTGTAAACAAAAAAATAACATCAGACTGCTTGTGTTTGCATGATTTTATCAAGAACCATAAGCAATAGAATGAAGTACATTAGCTGTAATTTTCAAAAAATACTTTAGACTCCAGTCATTCTATAGTCAAAATAAGAAGTGAAAGATGGACTAATTGTGTTAATTACCTATTATATCATGGGGAAACATAAAATAAATAATTGAAAATGGCTGATCTTATATATATGTAAATTACAATAAAAGTATCCACCTTGTATACACTACCTCCCTTAGTCATGTGATAGCCATTTCAGTTCAACTGTCGCAGTATCCCAGTGCTTATGTTCAAGTTACCTTTATTTTACTTAATAATAGCCCCATATGCCCTCGCCGGTTTGGCTCAATGGATAGAGCATCCACCTGCGGACTGAATGGTCCCAGGTTCGATTCCGGTCAAGGGCATGTACCTTGCTTGCAGGCACATTCCCAGTGGGGTGTGTGCAGGAGGCAGTTGATAGATGTTTCTCTCTCACCAATGTTTCTAACTCTCTATCCTTCTCCCTTCCTCTCTGTAAAAAATCAATAAAATATATATTTAAAAAAATAGTCCCACAGTACAATAGTAATGATGTAAGGAATTCGAATATGCCTAAGAGAAGCCATAAAGTATATATATCTGTAAGAAAAATAGTGCATATGGGGTTCGGCATTATCAGTGGTTTCACAAATCTATTGTCATCTTGGAACATATCCCTCAAAGATAAGGGGGAACTATTGTAATGTCTTTTTAAAAATATTACTTAAGTGTTTGAAAAAAGGGGTTGTGACTTATACTGTTTTCATCAAGAAAAGCATAAAACTGTGTATCTAATATCATGTTCCTTAAACACTGAAACTGATCAAGGCTTTTCAACTAACATAAGAATGCAAATAAATGCAATGATGCTTCATTTCATTGGAACTAATTATATCATGAGGGTTATGGGAGACAAGAAAGTGTTCATAATTACGTAATGTAGATCTGCCTGTTTTATCAGAAGACCCCACTATACTCTCTCTCTCTCTCTCTCTCTCTCTCTCTCTCTCTCTCTCTCTAGTAATTTGAAAGTAATGTGGATAGACTTGAAACAAATTTGCAGCAAGTATTTGATATTTGTCTCTGTTTAGGTGAGTGGCAAAGTTTTTCTTTCTCCCTCTCCTTTAGCACTGACAATATCCCCCAGCTACTTCCAGGCCAACTTCTTTTTTTATTCAGTTTATAATATAACACACAGCAGATTCTGGTCAGAAGGCATTGGCAGATTAACTCCAGTTGCATTTTGGTCCTATTATATTGCTATCAACACTTAGCATTTAAATCTTATCCATAATTGCCAAATGAAAGGTTCTTTATTTACTTGAAATAGTTTAGAGGCTTGGTGGGCAGAATTCTAACATGGTCCCCAACATTATGGCTCCCAGGACTGAGTGGCCAGCATAACCCCCTTTCTTGAGTGTGGACAGGCCCCTCTAAACCTGTCAGGGTATCATTGCCATGGTTTAGTTATACGGCAAAGGTGGAATGAGTCTGCAAATGTAATGAAGGGCACAAACCCACTGGCTTTGAATTAATTAAAAGGTTGACTTTCCTGGCTGGGCCTGACCTAATAAAGAGCACCTTTTAAAGATGACCAGTCCTTTCCTGAATGAGTGGAAGCAGGAACAATACTTTCCTGCTGGCCTTGAAGAAGCAAACAGTCATGTTCTAAATTACCTGGGAACTCCAGGCCTCAATGTACAACCATGAGGAACGGAATTCAGCCAAAACCAGTGAGGCTTAGAGGAGATCGCAGCCACATTGGTCAACATGATAGGACTTATTGAGAGTCATGTGTGGGACCCTGAGCAGAGGTGTGCCCTGCTCTGAAATAAATGTCTGTTATCTTACGTTGCCAGGTTTGTGGTCAATTTGCCACACAGCAATAGACAACTAATACAAGTAAACAGCAGGTTGGTAAGATATCGCCAAAAGGGGCAAAGACAGTGGGAGTAAGAGGACTACCCAATGGTCACTTCCACTCAGGAAGATACATTCCTACTCCTCCTGGAGAAGTGGGCAGATTGAGTGGAAGCCTGGGTTCAGGATCTAGAGTCAGTTTTACCCAAACACAACTCTAATTATCCCCAGATCAGTCACATTTGTCCTTAAAACCCTCTCCTAAATAAAACTAATAAGGATTAACATCCTTACTGTTTCCCAGTGTTTTAACTGTGCAAGGCAAGTTGCACACTTATGCATTTTGATCACATAACTACCCTGAGATGTATGTTATTACCAGTTTCTACTTGTCAATTGATGTAATACACGATGCAGATGGGCTAAATATGGGGCCATCATCAAAAAGCTAGTAAATGGCAGAGCCATGATCCAACCCCAGACCTAACCAAGCAACTCCAAACCCCATGATCTGAACACTGCTACATTTCCTCTGTTCTATACAGGTAACCATCTCTCTACCTCTACCAGCTGTATCAGTTAATAATGCGGATTTTGTAATTAAAAAAACCACTATAATTTCAAGAGAAACATCAAAGTGCTTTACTCAAAGTAATGTCTATCACTAGTTACACGTTTCCCCAACTTTCTGGTAATTATGGATACTGTCCCAATAGAACGTTTCTTGTTTTGAGACAAACCATTCAGAGACCTAATTTTCCACTTCACATGTTTTGAAGTGCTGCTCAAAGTGTGTGGGCCATTGATTGGAACAAGTGGTAATCTGAATGAGCAAAGTCTGGTGAATATGGCAGGTGGGTTAATACTTCCCAGGCAAGATCTTTTAACATGTCTTTAACAGGTTTTGAAGTGTGTGATGGTGCATCATCATGAAGCAAAATTACTTTGCCGTGTCTTCTGGCCCATTCTGGTTGGTTTACGATCAAAGCCTGGTTCAAATTGATTATTTGTTGTCGATAGTGATCAGTATTAATGGTTTCACCTGATTTTAGAAGCCCATAATACACCACACTTTCCTGATCCCACCGAACACAGAGCATTGTCTTCTTCCTGAAGGGATTTGGACTTGCAGTTGATGTTGATGGTTGACCTGGATCAACCCATGATTTTGTGCATTGCAATTCTCAAAATAAATCCACTTTTCATTGCCAGTCACAATTCAATGCAAAAAAGACTTTCTTTCGTGCCATTGAAACAACATTTTACTGATGACTTTTCAGTTTCCATTTGTCTTTCATTCCGTTGATGTGGCACCCATTTTTCTTCCTTTAAAATCTTTCCCATTGCTTGTAAATGATTGGAAATTATTTGCTGAGCTACATTTAATCTTTCTGCAAGTTGTTTTTGAGTTTGACATGCACCTTCATCCAATAATGCTTGTAATTGTCTGTCTTCAAACTTTTTGGTTGACCTGCATGTTATTTGTCTTTCTCATTGAAATCATCACTTTTAAAGCATTTAAACCAACGTTCCCAAGTATCTTGAGATGGAGCATGTTCACCATAAGCTTCCCAAAATATAAGATAACTTTTCTTTCACAATAATGAATTAAAACTTCCCACAAATGCTTTTTTTTGGCATAAAATTTGACATTTTTAAGCATAAAATTATCTATGATGTTAATACCTTCAGCAAATTTTACATATGAAGTTTTGAAGCTTGCTGTCAATACAACAAAATAGCATACATATCAAATCGCATATATATATCAACATATGTGTAATTCCATCTATTGAAAAAAAATCTGCATTATTAACCAGTACTCTATTATCTCAATCTCTGCCCATAAATATTAGGAATATTTTCTGATTTTCTCACATTTTCAGTCAGTATATTAAGACAGCATTTTTTACCTTAATGTAGCATCTTCATTTAAATAAAAATGGCACATCTTTATAAAAGAAATGTACAGTATGTCCAATAATGTTGCTGAGATTTTTCCAATAGTGTTTAATGTAGAGACAGCAAACAAGTGTTTACAAAAAAATATATTTAAAAATGCCAAAAAACATTTTGGTAAAATTTTCAATCTAGATGTAATTCCACAAACTGTTTATACAATGAAATAAATTATTTATAAGCTATGCAAATACTTATTTAGAAAATATTTTAAAGAATGTAATATCAACTAGATTTATTTGATTGGCATACTTTTGGCACTAAATAATATTTATATTTTAAAAATTATCCTTAATTTGTTTATAACAGTTGTTCAAATTCCATTTTATAGGAGCACCATTTTTCTCTAAAACACTAATATTCTATTACTTGTTTCACATTAAAGATTTGTTTTCTCCCACGAGTTCACTCACAATGCAATATAAAAAGAAGATTGGCTATGTCTCAAGTTTGATGTGCCTAAACTATTTGGATTTTATAACTATATTACTCAATTACATTCAGTTTTGTATTTGGAAATACTATGTCTTTTAAATGTGTAAAAAACCCAACATTTCACCAACTTCATATGCTTTTAACATGACTTCAATAATGATTCTGAAATATCCATAAAAGTCAATGCGCATTGCTTTAAAATTGAGCATATTTTTAGTCCAATGTGCTCTAAAAAGTTAAAAGGACAAGTTAGCAATAAGAAAGAGGATCTAGCATCCAGTGAATGTGTATATTTACCTAGTAACTTTATAATTATTTATAAAGAGGCAGTTTTATTATATTTACCCTCAAGGATATAAGTCATTACTTTTATCTTCACCCATTATGAAGTGAGGGTTAGATTATAAAACCACAAGAGTTTATTTGTGGTCAAGATAATGATTTATTCAGTTGAGAATTTTCTCTTTGATAAAGGGGTCACTTTATAAAAGGGCAGGACTGTACTTCCTTAGTTCAAATGAAAAAATAGATATGCATAAATTATCTGTGCATTCAGCTATCAACTGGGAGAGGGTTGCTATTTCACTACCTGCAAGGATTTAAAGTTATCTGCAAACTGGAGAATGCCAGATCTTTTTGTTTCAAGCAGTTTTTGTTATAAAATTATAAAATAGAAGTTCTTCCTACCTTCCATATTATCTATGCTACTAAGTTAAATAAGTATTTTCACCAGAAATGCAGAATTTCAGCCCAGAATTTCACACCACATTGGACTGAAATTTTCAAAAAGAATATAAAGTGTCAGAAGTATTTTTAGTCAGAGCAAGAAGTATTATTTATACCTTGCTATAGTTTTTTTATGTAAAAGTTTAACAAAAATTTAACTTGGAGAAAAAAAATATAAATGCCAGTTGCATTAAAGGCCTTTAGCCATGTCTTATGGAGTCAAAAGTGGAGATATTAATCATGGTGGTGGTGATATTTAAATGTAGAATCACACAGAAAGAAGGAGGAAGAGACTAGTGGATAGAGAATACCAAGAATGTATCCTACAGGCACTTGAAGTTCATTGTCATCATCATTTCAACATGTCTTGGTGGGAGAGGTTATTAGATCTGCTTGGCAGGTGAAGAAACTCAGGTTAGTGAGATTAAAATCCATTCAAGGTTATGTTATTAAGTAAATAACAGTCTAGAACCAAACACATCCAATATTAATAATTCAAGTTCTTAATTCTTCATGTAAAATAACTAGAAGTGTGGTGCACAAATTCTTGCATTGGGGAGGAATAGGAGGGTCCCGCAGCCCAGCTTATGCCATCTTGCAGTCTGGGACCCCTCAGGGGATGTCCACCTGCTGGCGTGCTTGGCCAGCCTGGGTGAGGGGCTGAGGGTCATTTTCAGACTGCCCACAGCCTGTTCAGGGTTCGGGTCCCTCCTGGGGTACCTGGCCAGCCTGGGTGAGGGGCTAAGGGTCATTTTCAGGCTGCCCACAGCTCCCATTGACCCAAGGTCCCAGCGAGGCTGGCTGGAATCAGGTTTCTGGGGTTTATTTATCTTCTATAATTGAAACTTTGTTACCTTGAGTGGAGGCCTAGGCAGGCAATGAAGCCTCCTGTTTGCCTCAGCTCCCTGGCTTCTAAAATTGAAACTTTGTTGCCTTGAGCAGAGGCCCAGCTGGCTGAGGCAGTCAGTTTCCTCCAAACGGAAGCCTCCTGTTTGCTCTAGCTCCATGCCTGCTGGCCACCATCTTGGCTGGGTTAATTTGCATACAGGTGCTCTGATTGGTTGGTGGGTGTGGCTTGACTGGTGGGCGTGGCTTAGGTGTCTCAGACTAATCGTTAATTTGCATATTACTCTTTTATTAGAATATATATATATATATATATATATAATGTAAGGTATGGGAAAGTGTGATAAATATTTGGAGAATTTCCACCCAAATGTTGGATACTACCTCTTGATGTTCAAAGAGGAAAATCTTAGTCATTGTGAAAACGTAACTATCAAAACACATTTTTCAGAGTGGTAAGATAGTTCTCTGTGTGTGTGTCTCTCTCAATATGGACTTGCATAAAGCATTTTGCATACCAATTTTAATTATTTCCATAAGTATTTGTTCAAATATTTCTTATAATGGTAAGTTGAGGAAATAAAATTTAATCATTCCTAAATTATTATTTTTAGATATTGAACTGGAACTTTAAAAAATCTCAGTACTTATTTCTCATTATATCACACTCATCCTTAGCCTCTCTCTTTCTTGTTCTTGTGATAAAAGACAATGGAAGGAGGACCCAGTGCCAACAACATGAGTTAATACAGCAAGTTGGCAAAATTAAAAGATTGAGGAATTTAGAATCTATGAAAAGTATATCCCAAAAAGGTTCTTGTCATGTACTAACTGAGTGACTCTGAGTAAATTATTTAAACATCTTTCACATTCAATTACCACCTCTGTAAAATGGGAACAAAAATTCTCATGGGGAGGTTGTGCACATTAAATAAAATAATAAATGTAAAACAACTAGTACATTATCTGGCATATTATTTACTTTTTGGATTATTTTGACTATATAATTTACTGTATAATTATTTTGATGCTAACTTCTTGATTACTTTGATATATGTACATACATTATCACCATAAATGTCATGAGATTAAGGTCATGCATGTGGATTATACTAAAATATTTTGGAAATAAATCTTTACCTAAAAGTAGTATAACACTGACTTAATAAGAACACTCAATATGGATTTGCTGAAGTAAGATTCAAATAGGTTTCATGAATTTAAACTTGAAAAGTACCAACACGTTTTGGAAAATAATTATCAGAAATTTTTTTATGACACTAGTTTTCCATTCACATGAAAGAGGCTTAGTGACGCTGTCATAATCATCTTTTAAATATACAAGTGGAAATTCTCAAGAGATGATGTTATAATGAAAGGTAAAACAAAGTGCTGTCAATACCATTGTGTGCTAAGAAAGTAATAAGTTTCAGTATTTTAAGCTGCTATCTAGATGTAGAATCCTAACATTACCTTTTTACTAATTCTCCCACATGGAAATTCATAGCTGAAACTGAAGCATCAAAACCTGTGTAGTAATACATGTGGATAAGGTATCTGAGAACAGGATGTGATAAAGAAGAACTCAACTGGAGCCAGAAGTGATAGAAGACAAATCAACTCTAGCTATCTATTGTTTTAAGCAATTGATAACCAGCCAAATATGTGCTAGGAAATATAGGAAACTTGCACTGGCATGAGTAACATTATGATCCCAGAGCAATATAATTTAAGAATTAAAATGGTAAAAATAGAATGTGTTGAGAAATAACGTGGAGAAATGGCTGGTGCAAATGGTGGGAATGAGATGCACTATATGTGAGACACTTCAAAGAGAAATATACTTAAAGGCAAGACTCTAGCAGGGAAGAATAAAAACTCCTGTGCCATTATTCAGTGTATGACTTTGGATAATTACTTAACTTCCCCATGCTTCAATTTTCTCATCTGTTAAGGGAAGGCCACAATAGTGCGTAGTAAGTTTGTCACTGGAATCAAATAAGATACTATGCAAAACATATGGCCTAGTAATTGGCACCTAATTTAGTCCTCAATAGTACTGTTTGTTGTGAATTTCCTTTGTATTTGTTAGTTTTACTTAACTGCATATATATGAAATATATCGAGGCTCTATGCTGAATATTTGGTATGAGATATATAACTTTATTTCAATAATTGCTATTCTTCTTAGTTGTCATAGTTTAGGAGACACGGAAACAGTTACAAGGAGAATTTTCGTTTTCTCTTTCCTCTAGTGCCTGTAAGTAAGACTGATGATAGCTTTTCTCACCAGGCTTCTTACACTCATCATAACGAGCCTAAAATAGAACATGTACTGGTAAGAAAGGCAGTCAGCAGTGTTGCCTGAGAATGCTATGAGTTGCTGCTAAAGACTTTGGAATGTTTTTTCATACATGCAGGGTAAAGGAGAGCAAGAAAGCAATTGTGCCCAGGCAACTGGAGAAAAATCGGAGGCCAGTGTCACATAGGCACCAAGCAGAGTGGTCTAGAAGGCAACCATCCACTCTGTGGGCTGCTACAGGAGGTGAACATTTGGAAAGAGTCAACCGTGTCCACTGCTGACTTCTGTAGCCTCAGCATGACTGCCCAACTTCAGTATGTTATTGATAACTCATGAACTTGTGATCTCTGCTATAGTGTGATCAATCACTCCCCAACTTTGTAATTTATCCACTTAGTGTCAAAACTACCCCAGTTATCAATAGAACTGACTTTACATGGGTTTACTAGTAAGCCTCCTCATTCACTATGGCTTACCAGTCAGACCTGCTCTTATTGTAATAATGCCTTAATAAAAATAACAATAATAATAACAATATTAATAACTTGAATTTAGACAGATTTGTCTGCTCACTCTTAGGAAAGGCTGTCCCTAAAGATACAAGAGGTTTTTTTTCTTTATTTTTCACTTAGGCACTAGATTTTCTGACTATAATACAATTTTCCAAATAGAAGAAACACAATCAAGCATATAAGCTAAAAACAGAAGGCACAGTCTGTTAAAATCAGAGCTAGTAAACTCCCCATTGCCTAGATCCAGAGCTGCTTCTGGATTTACATTGGGTTTTCACTAAACCCTAACTCCTGATCCAGAGACATCTAGAAACTCTCTGACCAGATTGCTTCTAGTTAGGAAGCTATTCTAAGGGTAGAAGTGCATAGAGGCAGCTTAGAGGCTATTGTGTTATTGCATTGAAAAGCTACCTCTAACTCATCATTCACCTTCTACATCACCCAGCACTATGCTTATGAAAGCTGTTTTCTTTCTTGTAACTACAGGTGTCAGATGCATCAAAAAAGCAGGAGTGCCCTTTTAGCTGTTCTCAGTGCCATTCCTTGTCAGTTTCATGCTGCCTACAGAAGCAACATAATGCTGGAAACAGCGATGATGTCACTGCAAGTGCTTTATGATTGACAAAGAAGAATAGTCATAGTCAGAGGTGGCTCCTCAGAGAATTGAGAATTCCCTGGAGGTCCTCCAGGGGCTCAGACCCTGATCTGAAGGAGGGATGAAGTATTCTCTGCATGAGAAAGCAGAGATGAGAAGTGTCATGGGTACATAAGGATGATCAGTTACTCTAAAGGTACTTAGAAACAGAACAGGCTGAGCACCGAGGTCTTGGTTAGGTTCTCTGCAACAAGCACCGGGGCCCAGAAGCATGATGAGTGAAGCACATTCCTTAACTCTGACACTTGTTGAAATGAGTGGAAGGTGGAATTGGTTTGGAAATCCCTCCCCAGTCTTTGTTCTCAGAACCCAGTATTCATTTTCCTGTGCCTACACACGTAGCTCCTTAAACACTACTATTGCAACAAATTGTAGCATGCCAGGCCTTACCAGATGGTTACACTGAATTAAAAATACATGAAAAAGTAAGTTCTAAAG
Organism: Murina feae; assembly: GCA_004026665.1. Taxonomy (NCBI): domain Eukaryota; kingdom Metazoa; phylum Chordata; class Mammalia; order Chiroptera; family Vespertilionidae; genus Murina; species Murina feae. The sequence continues at coordinate 3,549 of PVJC01002242.1, read as the reverse complement.
TAAAAATGGATAAAGATGTAACTCTCACTAATTCCCAAAATTGCCTTCTATTATGGCCATGCTGCTGCAAATACTCTCTTCATCCACCTGAATCCTTGTTCTCATCACTGTTCTCCTTTGAAATCCTCCACACTTCTCTCCGTATAAAATCTTGCCCATTTATTAAGGACCAGCTCAAGTCTCCATCCTTCATAAACTCTTCTTGAGAATTCATTTGAAGCAATCCAAACTTCTCAGAAATGCTATTGTCTGTTTATTTGTCATTTAATCAGGAGTGTCCTTTACAATCATTTTAGAATCTCTTTTCTGCTCAACACAACTTAGTTTCCTTCAAATAAGAGACCATTTCCAGATTCTAACCTCTGCTGAGCCCATATGACATGGGCAAAGCAGAAAACATCTTGTAGAGAAAAAAAATAGGAGTCTGCTGTCTGGGAGTGAAATTGCACAAAAGTATAACCTGCCTAACCTAAGCCAAGTGTAATTAGAGGAAATTTCTTCAGGAACTAACTGTTCCAATTTTGCCCTTTCTTTTTAAATTATATTTTCCTATGTTAAGATGGAGATAAGATAGTTTAATGAAACTAGACTGCCTAAATTTGGATGCAGATTCTAACTGATGTTTACCATACGGCTTTGGGGCCTTTATTCGCTTCCCAGTGTCTCAGTTTCCCCAACTGAAAAAATGGCTAAACCTAATAAAGACCGGTGCCTTTAGCATCATCCTGAGTATTAATTAGACTAGCATATATAAAGCGCCCAGAGCCATGCCCTAGATATGGTAAGTGCTTTGAAAGCAGAGTCACAATGGCTGGTAACCAGTGATCTAGTAGCCAGAACTATTTGCTGCATGATAAGGGAGCTGACTCCTTAGTCACTGGTCAGTGCACCAGCCTGTAATTCTGTGGGGGTGGTATTTGACGTTTCTGGATTGCCTTTGGCAGATGATGATAGCACGCCATATATGAATGATCTCCCTGCCACACTACACCCTTGTTGCTGGGAAGTGGCTGTCCCGAGACTACACTTCCCAGCCCTCTCCCCTTGCTTTAAATGGTGACTCATGTCCTTGTCAATGAACCATAAGAAGTGATATGTGTCACTTCCAGTCCAACTATGACACTCATCTTCTTCCACCCCCTTTCACCTTCATCCCCCTTTCTCTGGCTTGATGCAGATGCACACAGTGACCTTAGAAACCACATGTTAAAAGCACTGGGTCTCTGGTTTACTGCCTGCATGAAAGCAGCCTGCAGTTAGCGATGCCCATAATGAATTTTACAAGTGTGAGAATTAAAATTCTACTCAGTTTCATCCATTATCTAGGATTGGGTTTATTCGTTACTGCAGCTAGTGTTAGCCTAGCTAATATGCTATCAGGAAACTGGAGGAAAGCCAACACGTCTTACCAAAAATTCATTATTAACCCACAGAATGTCAAAACTCTAGAAGCACCGAGTATATACATGCAGCAATATTTTCCTGCTTATTTAGCACTTACATTTTGAGAAAACCATGTTAACTTGCATAATAGCTCACCAGGGCTTCTCAACTCACCCATAAATTTAACTGCTCTGTTTTCCAAAATAAGCAACATTTACAACAAAGATTGTCCTAGGATCCTTAAAGGTGCTTGTTAAGACTCAGGAATGGGGGGAGGGAAGGCTGAGACAAGGAGATTGTCGTTTATCATTATCACAAGCACCAAAGGAGTTTAGGAAGTTGAGCAAGACCAGCTTACCATCAAGTTTCAGAATTTTAATAAATTTCCATAAAATGCACTTACATGGTATATATAGCAACATAAATAAATATTTTTGATTTTCCCTATAATTACACAATTTTAAAACCCAATAGGCCATAAAAGAAAGATTTTTGTTTGTGTTGTGTGTGTGTGTGTGTGTGTGTGTATGTGTGTGTGAGTATCTATTATCCACTAACACCTAAACTCAGGTTTGAATATGAAGGCCTATCATGGCATTATCTTTTAACACAAAATGTATTTACAACACATTTATTTATTACTTTTAGTTCTCTCCCAGAACACCCAGCCCATCTGAGATACTTCAGCCCCTGCCTCTCCTCAGGTGGAATTATGCATCCTTAACAAAGCTTGACATCTTTGATGTGCTGAGGTGGTTTACAACTCTGAAATCGGTGTTAATCTAACCTCTGCCAACATTAATACAGATCATGCTCTTGTAAGTATGACATAGATTTGCTTGAGAGTAGCCTTCATCAAGCACCTGTCCTCCCCCTCCCCAGCATACTTGGGTCCAAAACAAGAACATAAATGGAGATGTAGCTATACCGTATGTCCGTATTTTCAACAGTTATAGATCCAGCTAACAAACTTGACAAAATCATTTTTAAAATGATTTCATTTGTTGTAAGGACTAATTATCTTAATAGATATTAAGGGTTTGGAACCACATCTAGCACATAATGAGGACCCAATAAATGTTATTTGCTTTTCTAGTAGTTGTTGTTGATGAAGATTATTTGCTTTCCTTGAGAGCATTACTTGATGAATAAATGACACAGTGATTGATTATTGGACCATGAGACTTCTAAGGATCCCAGGGTGCCCTTCTGATTAATGAAACAATGTCCAAGAAGATGGTATCAATAACACAGACCAAAGTGATTATAACAAACAAAAAAATTCAGATACTGGAGCTTCCATAGGCATTAATTTTGTAATGACTTTAAAAATGAGAATTCTAAGATAATTTATTTAAATTTTACATTTATATGTATGTAGGATAAGCTAAGCAAAATCTAAATGCTACAGGAAGAGATTGAACAAAAACATATTAAAATCAGCAATTCTAGTATTGTTAGATTAATACTTTAGCTTAGTAATGTTATAGCTTAAAACTAATGGGGTCCATATCTATTTCTAGAAACAATCAACAATAGTTCCTAAATTATAGTTACGTTTCCTAGCATTGCTAAAATTAATGATCTTGTAAAATTCCTATTATAAGAATACATATTTCAAATACTGAAAGCTCTGTCATAAATTATCTTACATAAATAATTATTTTTAAAAATCAATAAGATTATTTTAAAGTTTTAGAACTAAAAAAGATTTTTTAAAATGATGCTTTGGGAGTAATTTATGAAAAAAATTACTCTACTTTCTATTATAATAATTTTTAAAAGGACTGTCTTTCCTATTAAATTTTTTAATTTAATTTTACAGGCTGTTACTCTATAAATAGAACAATCCATTTTAAATGGACAAGGTGAAGTATATAAATGACATTATTAGCATTGCTCCTAACAAGTTTTGAACTATGTATATTTACACATAAATAAAATCAAATCCAAGAGGATACCAATCTAAGTGTAAATGAATAGTAGGGATGGCATATCTATTATTCCCTTAGGTTAAGGTGTAAATGGATCAAAATAACTGAGTAATATTGGCATCTTTCTGCATTATATACTGAAAAATGCAGTAATAAATAATTTAACTTAAAAAAGTATCAATACTTAAACTATTAGATTTATTCTAACTTTCTCTTTTTACAACATTCTAAT